>JAOUQU010427854.1:0-10369 GCA_028566735.1 Ammoglanis amapaensis | reverse complement strand
GACTATTAGTCGATTAGTTGAAGTAAATGACGACCACTGGTCGACCAGCAAAATCCTTGGTTGTGGACAGCCCTACTGACCAATGTCATAAGCTCTCTTTTAAAAGAAAATTGGTTTATGGTGACCAGGCGGTGATGTTGGACTGGATTTGGTACTTGACTCTGACTCTGGGGTGATGGATGACTCACTCATGCTGGTTCTCGGGCTCCTCCACAATTCTGTGAAAAGCTCCTGACGTTCGGTCCATCCTCCCACTCACTTCCGCTACCGCTTTGGAGGACAAGAGGGGGTGGACTGATTGCGTTGGTAAGACCCTGACCAGCTCTGCTCTGATTGGCTGATTTGAGCTGTGTAATCAGTGCGACTCTGGCTGGATCCCTCCTCCCCCTCCTTAGCAGTGTTTCTCCACACACCTCCTTAACTGACTCTCTGTGAGGCAACGTTCCAGAGAGGATATCTACTGCTCACAGAGAGGAGAGGATTACCTCCACTACTCATCTCATATACATATAGATGCTCAGACAGGCAGCAGCACAACAGCCTACATTCAACTCTCTCTTTTTATCTTCTCTAGCACACTTTGGGACTTTTCTTTATTTGGGTTTTGTGGCTCACCCATGGCTAAAGAAATGTGGGACATTCTTGGTACAGTGACACAAATCTTCTAAATCAAAGGTTTTATTTTTTTTATCGGTTTTGGTGACACAAAATTTGTAGAAGATGCCATCACGGGAGTCTTATGCTCTCAGTAAAGCTGAGAAGTCATTGATGCACAAGACCAAGCAGGACGGGAAGGAGCAAGAGCTACTGGCCGCAGCGCTAGCCATGAGGATGCGTCCTCAGAAACCTCCCGCTACTTTCTGGCAACCTCTCAAACTGTTTGCTTATTCACAGCTCACCTCACTGGTGCGACGGGCCACGCTGAAGGACAACGACCGAGCGCCCAAATATGAGAAAGTGCACAACTTCAAAGTAAGTGTTGTTTTTCTTCTGCATTTATTTTGTAGTTCTTGTTCAGTGAATGCATCCACTGGGAGTGTTTTGTATTTCGGTTCTCCATTTCTGTATAAAACATTTCTTAAATGTGTTAAATCTATCCATTTACAGAGATACAAAATTGTTCATGACATTGTCTTGAAGTCTTGTCGCACAGCTTTGGTGTAGGAATTCAGTTCAGGTCTTCTAATCTTAATTCAAAACAACTGAATTGAACCTAGAATAAATCTATGCCAGACATAAAAACACTAACAAACACTGATAAACAACAGAATACTGTTGTACTGCGTATACACTTATTTTTGACCTCACATGTTTCACGATCGTATATCAATTTCACGTCATAAGCCTAAAGTTGTTTGTGCATCAAGCTCAAAAATAATACATTTGGAGGCGAGTGGTCATTATTCAGTGAATTTCTAATGAATGTAACGACACATTAAAGCCTGGATACTGTAGTAATATCCAAATAATTGCAATGAATAGTAAATAAATACATGCATTTATTATGCAAATATATCCAGGTTTAAACTAAAAGGTAGACAAACTGCTTCCACAATTGTAGATGAAATATTCGCATGCATGTTTTTGTCTGATTGGATCAGGAAAATATGGTACAAGAGCAGAATTGTGCTTAGGGTTTTAAAAAAAATTCCGCGTGTGTGCGTGCGTGCGTGTGTGTGTGTGTGTGTGTGTGTGCGTGTGTGTGTGTGTGTGTGTGTGTGTGTGCGCGTGCTTCAGGGTGACAGATGGAAAGATTAAGGATTGATAGGCAGCACGAGCAGAGTGCTTTATACCAGCTCAGACTCAGAACAAGTGTCCTTTCTTTGACTTTATTCTCTTTATTTTGGGGGTTATTCTTCTTCTGATTCTTTCATTTCTTTCATCTACTTTTATTTCTAATATTGAATATTCCTTGAAAATATTCCTATGGCCGATCTGTTTTTTTTTTTTTTTTGGTTTTTCTGTATTCTGGTCGTACGTTTGTTCATCTTTGAGAAGTTCTTTCTATTTTTATGAGGTTTTCTTTGGGGTTGTCTTGGTCTTTTAAAAACATGCCAGCAGACGAGCTTGAAATAAGAATCACCCCTTAGCTTAGCTCTGATTGGATCTTGGCATCTTGATTGGCATGTCTGCTCGGTTGTTCGGGAGTCCGGTTTCGTTGGGTGCTCCAGCATCCTCATGGACGTCCAAAGACGTCCTTGTGAGGTGAATTAGAGTTCCTAAATGGTCCTTCATTTGAAGTGCTCAGGTTTTCTCCCACAGTCCAAAAACATGCAACTGTAACATCTAACTACAACTGTACCAGTGACTGTAAAATCGTAATAATTATATAAACTGTACAATCTTGGTGCAGTATTTATGGATGCCTTTGCACGCTCTCTCACCAACCTCCATATGCTGCATCTTGTTTTTCCCCTAGACGCTGCATTATTTTGTGTGTGTGTTTGTTGTGTGTGTGTGTGTGTGTGTTGGGGGGGGGGGTGATTGGACCATATAGGCAGTGGGCTGTGAGATTGCTGACTCCACAAACAGCCTCACTTTTCTCTGCTGCTGCTTGCTCAGACCTCCCTCGCCCCCTCCGCACATGCACACACACACACACACACACACACACACACACTCACACAAATCATTTTTACACATTAGATTTACAGTACTCTCAGGCCCAACTGCCAAAACAATTAAAAATCCCTTTCATTCTCATGTTTGCTTTATTTTATTTTATTCAATGTTCCCAATTTAGTCATATCCACTTCCCAGGGTGTAATTACAGTACCCCCAGCCTTGACTGAGAACATCTGCAGTTGCTGCCACACTGTTGTGACAGTCATGAGGAGCCCCGCTACGCGTTCACTTTAGCTCAACACAGAATCTACTTTGAATGGTGTAAACTTTCCAGAATCAAGTTTCATTAAAGCAGTCGGTGCCTGTGTGCCAGTGAGGGGTCGGGTGGTTATGGGTTCTACACAGAAGCAGGAACTCTGGGGGTCCATGCATTTAGTCACTTGTGTAGGAGTCACATTATTAAGGGTTTCACTGAGGGGCAACGCGATGGCTCAGTGAGGAGCACTGTCTGGATTTTTTCTGTGTGAAGTTTGCATGTTCTCCTCTCAGGATGTTATGATTGTCTACCAACGAGACGATATGCGTAATGATACTGGCTTTACGATATGTTTTTTTTCCTCAGATGTTTTTTATACAATATAAAATTGAGGATCTATCTACTTTTTTTGTTGGGTGGCTCACAACAAGAAGGTTCTAGATTCGATTACCAGGCCAACATCCGACATGGGAGTTTTTCATGTTCTCCCAGGTTTCTCCTAAAAATCTTAATTTTGTTAGTATCCACTATTTCCTCGCACAGTCTTCCACAAAAACATACAAGAGAGCTCAATTGAAGACATAATATTGTCCATGGCTGTGTTTGATATAAGCTTTGGTAATAAGTAAGGGCTGATTTATACTTCTGCATCAAATCAGCATAACAGAGGGTAAACACCAACGCAACAGAACCCTCAGGAACTCACTGCCATCTAGTGTTGTGGCGGTGAATTGACCTCGATACAGGATATGACATTTCCTGTTCTGATTGTAACAGAAAGTGTAATACGTGATGTATTACATTTGTGTAATACATGATTCGAATAAACAATTTCTTGTTAGAAAGAATTTAAGTAAACAAAACTATTTGTAATTTCTCTGTGTATTATTACTGTGTTAAAACATTTAAAGTGAATATTAATTTATCTTTAAATATTCACCAATTTGAGTCGATTTCCCCAAAGGAGATTCTCCATTATGTATCAAATATTGATTCTTGCTAAATCGTTACATCTCTTTTCTCTATGTTTGTCTGGGCTGAGCTTCAGCATCCTCTCACAGTCCAAAGACATGGAAATGAGATAAATTAAATAATACAGACTTATAGCTAAAGACATCAAACCCACACTTGGTTTTACATTAAAGTCTTGAACTGATGTAACCAGCAACAAGAACAATGGAAATAATTGACTAAGATGAATTAAAATGTGCAAATAAATTCAGTCTGTTGAGACTCCCAGCGTTATTGCTCAGTTACCACCACCACCACGCTAGCTTTCAGCAGCTCCTCCCTATGATCTCTCGTCATTTGCAGGCTCCTGATTGGTCCTTTCTGTTACCTGGGCCAGAGAAGAAAATCGACTCTGATAGCTCGACTCGACTCGTTCTCCAACAACACATCGATTCACCATTTGGCCGTTTTTTTCCCATTTACACGTCCTGTCTCTTTGTCCTTCATTCTGCTGAGTAAATGGTCTGAGTATTGATTCATTGAGTGAGTGCATCAGAGTTAAGATTGGTTTACTATCCTGCTCGGAGATAACCACAGATCTGCTGGTTACAGATAAAGGTTTCTTCCTGAAGACTGGACGTGTAGATTAACCCCTGACTTTTGTTTTGTAGGTGCACACGTTCAGGGGACCGCACTGGTGCGAGTACTGCGCCAACTTTATGTGGGGACTCATCGCTCAGGGAGTCAAATGTGCAGGTAAACACACAAACACACATCGTATGTGATTTGTGATAAAAAAGACATAATAAGGTGTTTTCATTAGTAGTTGTTTGAGTAGTGTAAGGTTTTATTCATTTACTTTTTGGTAACATTTCCCAAGTTTTTTTTTCCGGGGGGGAAGACAAGTAGGAACTTTTAATTTCGTTTGTTGGGTTTCTGTAGCACGATGAAATAAACTCCATTTATATTTATAATACTTTTCACCACTGCATTTTTACGCACTTGGGAATTATTCCTCAGCATTTAATCTTCTGCATGCAGTGAAAAACACATTTACACACACTAGTGAACACAGACTAGGGGGCAGTAGTGAACTCAACTGTCTAGCAAGGTGGGCAGCTTTACACCATGGCACCCGGGAAGCAGTTAGGAATTTGGTACCTTCAGTTATGACATGTCAACTCATTTTTCTAACCACCAGGTCATGTAATCGAGTACCAGAACATTTCCAGACAATAACTTGATCCATTAAAAAAAAATTCTCAAGTGGCATTTGATTTTCTTTCATTCTCATTCGTACATTTCATTTTGAATTCTGAATAATTTGATTATATTTACACTTTCAAAAATAACCGTCCAACATGGTTATTGCAGTTTATAGTATTTTTAATGACTTTTTTTACTGATTTTGATTAAATCTGTTGTATCTGGTTAGCAGCTTTGTCTTGATCTATTTTCCCATCTCCCATAGCTCACTTCTCCTTGCCATGTCTCTTTGTTTCTTTGCTAATCAGAACAGATCAGCTGTGTAACTATGATGTGATTGGTTAAGAACTGCATCACATGAAATTTGCAATGCCAAGCTTCCACTACATAATAAGCAAGTGCCCTACATTTAGTGCTTGTTGTGTTACAGTACTGTTTTTACAGAATTATGCTTTAGTGTATATAGTAAAATGACTGATCCCTTTCTCTCAGTTAATAAATATATTTTCTAAAACTAATTTTCATAAAACAAATACACAAAAGAGTTTTGTATTTACTAGATTATATTGTTTAATGACTAGTTTTGTGGGTGATATATAAAGTAGGTTTGAAATGCGCTGTATGTAAGGTTTATGGTTGAATCTGCTATTGATGTTGCTTCTTTTTATCATGTTTTTATTCTATCTGTCTGTCTGAATGTCTCTTTTTATTGAGTCGACATTGTTCCTGTGCTCAGTGATGCTTTTAGTAACTAGGACAGTGAACACACAGCCACATAAAACCCAGGGCACTGTGATATGCAAATGTGTGTGAGCGAGAACAAAAGTGTGTAGAAGCTTGTTCGGTTTGGTTCCAGCGTGCCAGTTTTCGTGTCTGTATGTTGTGCCACATTGCTTGATCAGGGTGCCGCGTCCCCTCCTCCCTACAGCCTATGAAATCATGGCAGAGCCAAAACAATGCTGGCATGTCTTTATTATAAAGTGAGGGGCCAAGAGCCCTGGGAGATTCTATCGGGACACATTAAAATTCAACCCTCATAACCACATATTGGTAACCGGGTGCCCCTAGTCTTCTCTGTAGAAGACGAAACTTCTCAATACAGTAACTGCCTGTTATTAAAATACAGATATGAATTTTACAGGATGTCAGTGATCTTTAGGGATGCATCTGTCATTTCTACCCAAATTTTAATAAGTAGACGGTAATCTATACTTATGTACAGTTTTTTTTTTTTATTTGTTGACCGAGAAATAGCAAGTACTTAGCGCAAGTATGGTTGTGTCGTTAAATCACTTGTAGTTATATAATATATATATAAACATATAAACAATAATTTTGTAAAATTATTAAGAATAAGTTCCCATATAATATTATTGCAGATTTCGTCAAAGATGCAATTCTATCATTTAACCAACAGATGGCATCATGATATTTACATAACACTTTAAATAAAGCATTTCTTTATTCGTTATACTGTATATACTGTACATATGCACTTGAAAAAGATCTTTTATATATCCCACCTTGTTAGAAAACTCTGGTCGGAATGCATGTTTAGCCTGTTTTATTTCCACATAGATTTTTATATGGGCACCAGTGCCAATCAACTACCCCTGTCCTGCGGGCGACACCGTGGCTCAGTATGTAGCACTGTTGCCTTAATGCATACAGATCCTGGTTCCGATTCCCCGCTGGGGCCGACCGTGTCTCCGTGTCTGTGGGTTTACTCTTACAGTACAAAGACATGCAGTTGTAGTGATACAGCTTGTATAATCCGTAACTATCGTAAAATCCTAATAAACAAACAAAAATGCATCCTTGAATTAAAAAGCCCAGTAAGCAGCTAGTAAAAAAAACTTGACTGTGTATGTTTTATAAAATAAAAACTTTATAAAAACAGATTGAATCATTGCAAACCTAAGTACTAAAGCAATGTTGAAATATTCAGGTTTTTTGGTCAGACATTCTGAAGTTTCAGTTTACAGTTAAACGTGGTGTTAGACAGTTTAGTTCTGTAATAATATAAATTATACATTTAAATTTATTTAAAGACAGTAAAGCGGACTCTTTAGGATTTTTTATTTTACACAATATGCACCAATATAATGCAAACACTGGTTAGTAATGACTGCAAACGACATCTTTTTAAACATTCAGCTGCTATAAGAAAATATATTTGATTTAAAGCTACAAATGAATCGGAAAAATAAGATTCTAGTGTAAAAGTGCTATACAATATCATGTACAAAGATTTATTGACAGCAACTGTTCTTTTTTTAATTTCAGTATTCATATAGTCATATATTATACTCATGTAGTTTCCTTTTATTTTTTTCTCCCAGCACAGAGAAAGGCAATAAGCATTTATAGTCCATCACGATCTCAGAAATTCGTTTTAGGATGCTTTTAGGGTGAAAAATGCTTTAGGTGAGACCTCTCCTCCCCCACCTGGGTCTGAGGGTCATCCAGCTCTAGCATTCCGGACACGGGATCAACCGACCTTAGAGGACAGAATGAATCTATTAGCCGGTGCCCTCTATTACTGCGCCTGTCTGTGCCTCTTAAGAGATCACTCACTCTCGTTCATGCAGTAATTACATTTCTACATCAATGAATTTAAATGAAGGCAGCATTGCTGAAGGGGGACATTTTTTAATCTGAATTTTTTGAATAGGTGTCCGTGTGGCCTATTTGCAGTTTGTTTTTAAATAAGTGTTTAAAACGTTTTTGAATGTAATTAGAAAATGTGAAGTGATTCCACTTTTGGTTGCTTAAAAGATAACCAGCAGGAGGTTTAATTTAATAACACTATCTTCCACATTTGATCTGTGAATGAAAGGGACCGGGGTATTGTTATGGTGGGGAGTAGATTAATGGGGTGTCACCATGGCCATTACCGTCTGGTCTTCTGCACTATCTCACTATATTTCCAGGTGTTCCTCACATGATGGCTGTCATTAGTCTGGTGAAAGGGAAGCGTGCTGAAGCTTTTGTCAGAAAGTGCTGATATAATATAAAGGATATTCATTGAGACATTGTGGCTTTAAAACCAGTGAAGCTGAAGCAGTAAATGAGTGCTTTAAGCATCTGAGCCCATTTAAATTTGGGAATCCGGCTGTGTGGTTATTCCGTGTGAAAGCAGATTTGGAGAACAGTGTGTTAGTGTCTCACTCAAGCCACATTGTTTTCACATTGTAGATCCAAGTCCCGTATTCTCCAAGAGCTGTGCACACATAAAGCAGTCAGGGTTGAGCGTTTACCCCCCAGCTTTGAATACACTGACTCTCAAGCCACTCAAATCTTTCATCGTTCTCTTTTATCATCATTCTGTCCATTCCCTCGTTTCTAGAGTCTCCCACTTCCAGAGCATCTGGTCCGGTTCATAATCTTACATTATATATTAATGTACATTATTTATTAATGGAGTCTTTTGCCTACATTTACATAAATCTAAGTCTTTGGGCCAATTGTCAGAAGCACGGATTTGCATTTTTCTTTGATTTAATACAGTGCTTTCCAATGTGAGTAATATAAGCAGCTTTTCTGTGAAATGTAGGATATTAAAATGTACATGAATTTAAGAAATGTACCAGAAATGTGAATAAGAAAGGCAGACAGACTGAGACAGCGAGGTCATTTTCAGTTCCTGCACTAGACCACTGTAGTAGTGGATCATCTTGTAGTTCTCGGTTTAACCACATTTGGTGTTTTGGCTCAAGAGATTTTTTCAATGGTAAAAATAAATGGTGTTTTCACAAAGTTGTTTTCATCACGTTCTGTAGTAAATAAAAAGTTATGTATACATTTTTGTCTAAAACGTGACTTGAATTGACTGAATTACAAAGCTGTTTAAGAGTTGTAAGGACAGTAATGCTGCATGTAATCTAATGCTGCGCACCGGTCAGATGTCAGTGATCTACACTAAGGTTAGGGTCGCTGATCGAGTAGTTCCACTGGCTTTGTGGGTTGTATCACACATTACTTTATTAGTTAACAAAACAAAACAAGCACTTCAGTTACCCATAACCTCAGCATCAACACTGAACACTTTATACATTATCACACCACTCAGCTTCCACAGTTCTGGAAAGATTTCTGATTCATTTATGACGCTGAACATCTAATGATGTCAATTCTGTGGATTGAAGGATAGACGATTTAACTCAGGGTTATCATTTTTCTTATTACGATTCTTAAACGATCTCGTAATTCAGTGAATCCAGTGATGTTGATGAGAAAAATGTTCATCTAATAAAAATATAGGGTTCTGGATTTATGTTTTTAACATAAATATGTGGTTAAGGTTTTTAAACATTGTGTAATGATTCTGATTGGCTGAAAGATATAAAAAATACTTCAGTAAAATGGAAACCGTGTAAGCAGCATGATGCCTTTCCTCAATCCTCAAAGAAAAATGTACTAAATGAATTTTAATCTAATAATCATAAGGCAGAATTAAATGCCAAATTTGCCTTTCTTAAAGTTTCTCTATTTAAAAATATATATGTATTATTTTTATGACTGATGTTCACTGTTAATCTCACGGCCTATTTTAGTAGATGTGGAATAAATATGAAGTGATAAGATTTGTGGAATATAATGTGGATCTATAAACATTACCAGAAACAAAGGTGGTTAAATACTGGGTTTCACCTCGCAGTACAATATTCTGTTTTTTGTCTTCCAGCTACCGCTAACTCACACCTACTTTCCATGAACCATTGTGACATTTATGGTTTTATAGCCTAGAGACAGCTAAATTAGCTCATACATTTTTCATACCGTGCCATTTGTGATGATGGCCAGTTCCTCCAAGGTGACACCACTGGTATACCTATACACCAGTTAGAAAGTAATACCATCAATGACTGAGACATATCGCCCACTTGGACAGTTATTGATTTAGGAGAATGAAACCTCAGCACACTAGTTGAGACATTAACCCAATCAGCACTAGACAGGATATAGACAATCAATACCTGTATTAACCCTAAACTGCTGCTCATCACAAACTACACACTAGCATCTCACACTCCATTGCTGTGAATTTTGATTAACAGCTACTAATGAATCTTGGTGCTGTTAGAAACGTAAGCAGTACATGTTTTGTGTTTTGTTCTTTTGTTACAGACTGTGGCTTGAACGTTCATAAGCAGTGTTCCAAGATGGTGCCTAACGACTGCAAACCAGACTTAAAACATGTAAAGAAAGTGTACAGCTGTGATCTGACCACTCTGGTGAAAGCACATAATACTAAACGACCTATGGTGGTGGACATGTGCATACGAGAGATCGAAACACGAGGTAAACACTGGTTTTACTTATTATTTAACCCGTTGACTCCCAGCATTTCTCCCGAAAATCGGCTAAAACAATGTTGTAAACATTTCT
>JAOUQU010427833.1:0-10369 GCA_028566735.1 Ammoglanis amapaensis | reverse complement strand
GCCCGCGCGTGCGTGTGCGTGTTTGAGTAGTCATGTGTGTTCTAAGTGGCATTGGCAGCGCTGCTCTCTGGCTCATTCTTGCACAGGTTCTCTCTCTCTTGCAAGTTCTTCTGGTTGCGACTTGCTTCTCCCAAACTCTGCAGCCTCCGCTCCTGCTGCTCCTCCAGCCCCCTCCACAGCTCAGCTCGCTCCCTCTCCCTCTTCAGCTCCCTATTGAGAGAGAGAAGTAAGGCAGAGTGGACAGAAACAGACATGACAAAGCAGGTCGACATTATTGGAATGTTCATGAGATTAACTAACAATACATGTAAAACACAAACAGATGCATGCAAACATGCTCACGGAGGAACGGCTGGACTCACTTCTGTTTCTCCACCTTGTAGGCGGCAGTAAGGTCATCAAAGAGTTTGCTATTCATCTCCATAAACGTCTTCAAAACGTTGTAAATGAGGGACACAATAGTTCTAGAGAAAATTACATGATTTTGATTGTTGATACATTTTTGGCAATACAATGTAAATTAGAATTCATATATTTTAGTGACAGACATAAAAAGTCTTTAAATGTCATACACCTCAGCTCTTTGTGCAAGGGAATATACTAGGTCTTAATAATACCAGTCCATCAGACAAAAGACATTGCATTAGCATTCTCTATACAGCTAGTATACGACGGGAAATGTGTCCATTCTTTATTCTGTTTCAACTCTAGGCCAAAATAAATAAGTTGTTTGAAGTCCAAGTTACTGTGGTGGTTACTTACTGATTCCAGTGCTCTTTGGAGACACGGTAGAGTGTGCCGAAGACCAGAGGCAGGATGACCTGACAGTTTTCTTCGATCAGACTGAGAATGTACTCATTATTCCAGAAATACAAAGCCCGCTCTGCAACCTGACACAAACAATGAGCAAGGTCAGCCCTTCAAGGTATATTTTACTGCACTAGGACTCACCATGCAACTCAGAGGATATTTCATATGAAACGGTTTAATATTTAAAAGATTCAGCAAATAGTGTTTATATCCGTAACCCAAATCCATAGACCCAACAACAGGCCCTTTAGCGCATTGTTTGCTGAAAGTCTATGAATGAAACATCTGTGGTACGGGTGTGGTTCTTCCCTCAGACACAACCGACCGTGTTCTAATGGGAACCCACTCAGTTGATCGCACATCTGAGATTTGGATGTATTCACTTAGCGATAGTTAGCAATTTCATAGTCATTCAACTAGTCATTTATATAGTATGTTTTGGAAAGCTAGACGATGACATGGGGAAATCATGAATACCCTACAGACACTGATATGATTTATGTTTCTATGATATATTCTGTTATATTCGTGACAGAAAGCCTTGATTACATCAGATTAAGGAGGGATTACTGGAACACATAAAATGTTGTCAAATTCAATCAGGTTGTCAACCATGAAACGAGCGTTTCCTTTGTAAGATGAATGGCAAAGTGATTTTAAATTATTTCTAATAGGTATTATAATTTTAGTTATTTATTTTTCGTTATTAATTTGGGTAGCATTCAAGCTTCAAGTGCATTGGCCAATTTTGTGAGGACTGTCAAAACAAAGTGGAAGATTCGAACTCCAATGGATCTCCATGTTTTTTGTAAAATCTCCTAAAGTCCACCCATGCTGGGCTGATCCATTCTGGATGCTCCAAGGTTCCTGGACTTTTTCAGGGACCTTTTCCTTGCCACAGTTGCCCTGAATTGCTCAGATTGTTGATATCAAGGTCTGTTGTGAAAAAGCACGATACAAATAAAAAAAGAATTATCTTGATTTCTAAGATAAGGTTTACATTTAAACGTAAAATAAGCTGTGTTGTGTATTGTAGCTTCCACTGTTCCAATCAGTCTAATCACTGTCATGAAATGTGGCATTTTTATGTCAAACTTTTAGAAATCGGATTTTATATCAAGTACATTTTCTAATGAATTTAGTAAAGCCATAATTATGACTGCCTGGAAGTATTGTTGGTGTAACTAAGATGTGATTGTGACAAGTAGAATAATACAAGCATCAGACCTGGAAGTGTGGGCTGGAGATACAGTTGGCAATCTGTTTAAAAAGTGGCTCCTGCACCCGGATGAACTGGGAGGGCTCAATGACGTCCAGAATCTCCTCAATCTCACCCAGAAACATTACCTAAAATCAAAGTATATTTAAAAATTAAAAATTCACAGTGTTTATATGCTTTATGCAAAGTAACATTTTCTCCATGCAGTCATTTACCAATGTGTCCAATTTATGTATATTATTAATGTACTTTCCTCTTTTTCTCTAGATTTATTATTAGTCGGGGAATCCCCTATCAAGAAAAAGTTTGCTCATGAGACTCAATTGCCTCAGTCAGCTGACCAGGGTTCTTGCAGAAGAGCCCACTCCCTTAGTCCAGTCTTTTTCCATTTAGCAGACTTGGTTGACAATTTGAACATTGCCGATCTGATTGGTAGCGGAGCCCAGATTCGAATCTCGAAGGGTGTTCTAAATCTTAGTGCTGATGTGCTAGTGGAACCTCACCTCTTTTTGAGTGCATGTCTTCGGCCAGTATTTCAGCAGCCCTCTGATGATCTAGAATTTTGTAAAAGATACAGACCTCATTTAATAATATATCAAAAACTAAAAAAAATACCACACAATGTTTATGTGATTTTATAATAATAATAATAGATTTTTATTTAGGAGCACCTAAATAAAGGACACTACAAGTGAAACAATAAAACAGTAATAGTAACAACACGTAGTAATAGACTAAAACCAATAAACAAAATAATATAGCTAAGAGTTTTAATTTCATTGTGTTCATTGATGTCAATAATTGTTTCCCATCTGTCTTTTCACGAGACATGGGTTTGAGTAATTTTCACCCGACGTTAATGATAGAGAGAAACATATTTCATAAGTGGAATTTACACAATGTTAGTGTTTGTGTGTTTAAATCAGGCACTTTATACCAGGTAAAATCTACCCAACGTTAGTGATGCTGTTACTGATTTTAACGTTAGTGTTCTAGGATTAGGATACAATTTTGACTTTAATGTTGTTGTCGTTTTGACTTACGTATTCTGTAACTGTGGCATCTTTCTCCATAAACTGCACAACACAGTAAGCCAGCTGAAAACAGAGTGAACATAGAATAAGTTGTGTACTATCATGGTGTTAAATTTCATGCATGTGATCGAATAATTGCTCTAGGTTGCTGAGTCGAGCAGTACTGGATGTGTAATCGAAGCACTGCTTCCAACTCACTGAACTCTTGGAAGCTGATTGAATGTCTGCACCTTATAACAGTCATTTTTTTAACTTCTATTTCACTAAAAGCTTCCGTCCTAACAAGACAGCCCAACCTCCACTGTAAGGCAATGGAATTTAAATATTCATCAATAATGAATATTGTCAACTGAATCAGTCTTTAGAGTTTAACATTAAAACTGAGGCCCGAATTCAAAGAATAAATCAGTAATCAATTGTGTGGTGTGTGAGGAGTATGTAGGTCATTTCAGTACACTAGATGAAAGGCTGGTGAACTACTGGGAGTCTGTTTATGCTAGTAGCTAGTATGGTCCAATTAAAATATGCAAAATGTCATGTGACATGGTAGTTGTTCTGCGACTGGGGTAGCTGAAATAAAAATAAAACAAACGTTTAGATTTTTATCAATAATGATTCAGTGGGTAACCCTGTCTGTACCAACAGGCTAGTTGGGTGTTTACCAAGACACATTCAGCTTATTTTAAGGGCGCACTAGTCTAGAATGTTCTTCTGGATAACAGTAAGAAGCAGGTCCTGACTTTGAAGGTATCAAAATTGAAAGATGAAAGAGCATATTGAAATATCAGCAGATGTGACACCTTTTCTAAAAATGAGTCATTATTTTTTCCTGAACCTTCTGCTTCACCAGCCCACTGTCTAAAGCAACTAATTGACCATTATAATAATGTCATTAAGTCAGAACAGCTCGTTATTCTTAATCTATCACATACTGCATTATTTTACCTCTTAAATATTCACACTTTTCTGTCTGAGGCCAAAATTCTCTTTCTGTTTTACTTCTATATTGTTCAGTTAATGGGACCAGCCTCTTATTCTGACCAAATCCTAAAGTACCTAAACAATTCCTATTATATATGTGTAATGTTATTTGCTTATTCTGACCAAAATTCTGTTTAATCAGACCAAGGAACGTGAGATCTTTGTTTGTGGTGATTTTAATCAAGAGCAGTCCGTCAGGAGAAGGCGTCAGATCACACTGGATAAGTTCTTAAAACGTTGACTAGAATTAATTTAGAACGTTTTTTATTATTATGCCTCACATGCTGAGTGTGAGGAACTGCGTTCTGTACCTGCTTCAAGCCATGCCCTTCCGATCACTATTCGATCGTTAGTCCGCGACGAGGCGCATCTGTATTTGAGGCGTATGGTATTTGGGACTATTTTATGTGTTGTATTTAAGCTGTTCCCTGGATGTTGGGGTCAGATCATCGTTCCATGTGACTGTTGTTCTCTCAGTTTAAGTCTGCTTCCCTTATTAAATCTTGTTTAAATGAGCCTGTTTGCATCCGTCTGCTGCTGGTGTGTGTGTGTGTGTGTGTGTGAGAGAGAGAGAGAGAGAGAGAGAGAGAGAGAGATTTTAAATTTCACATAATTTATAGCAGGTCCCGTTTTAGGTCGCGTCCCGGTGTGATACGATTAACCGGATTCGCCCTCACATTTTACAAACAATACTCAAGATGTCTCAGCTGTGTCATGACAACTTTACTTCCCATCCTTTTTCTTTTTTTTGATTTTTGACGACACCCAATACCAATAATGATGACCGTTAGACGACCATTCAAACCATAGAACATATTTGTCAAATATATGATAATAAAAGTCACTTATAATCACTGCTGGAAGTTTTCTTATATATATACTGGCTCATGGTCATAAGCATTCAGTATAAAAATATTTTTTTTACTTTCATAATTCTTCATAGTCATGCCTCTTTCTACCACACAACCTTGATCAGACATGTTTCCTCTTGCATCCCTCATATCTGTTGCCACTGGACTCATTATTCATAAGTATCATTTTTAAACAAAGTAATAAATTAACGACAAAGTAATGTCACAGTTTCTGATTGAAGTCAAAACGTATCTTTACAAATTAGCTTTAAATGGACAGTGTACGAGTGCCATGCACTAACTGCCCAGATGAAACTGGAATATGCTGACGTAGAATTTGATTGTATTTATAAATAATGATCCTCAGTCGTAAAAGTGTTTTAGTCATGGAATCAGATTGTGTATATCCATTTCTCTCTTACTTTTATGATCAGTGCCTAAGAGACAAGACAATCATTCATGACTGCAATAATGTTATTACAGTCTGCCGCCTGTCATAGCAGGATTCTGTGTTTAGATTTGAAACAGCAATCTTTTAAAATAGAGTGTTTGTCTCTGTAGATCTGATGTCATATAGATTATATCTCTTGAGGGCAACAGAGACAGGACTAATTAACCATCTTGCTGCTCGCCCTTGTCGCTTTCTTAATCAAACTCTCTTGCTCAAAGCCCTTATTCGTTTCACACTGTAATTACAATCTAGACTTGAACTCTCGTTTACTTTTTTATTATATACCTTTATTATGAACCATGTTTATTTACTTTGGTTTTCTCTTTATGAAGCTACTATTGGAAAGCATGTGTGCGTTTGCACTGTAAAACTGACACACTCCTACGAACCAACTGGAGATAACAAACACAATAACCGGTTAAAGGGTGGGATACATTTTATGTAAGGGTAAAATAAACAAATTATTTGTTTAATATTCATTTTACAGTTCTATAGTTGACACTGTGAGCACGTATCAAGAAGGTCCTGGGTTTGATCCCCAGACAGGGACATCTAGGTTCTTTCTGTGTGGAGTTGGCCCCTGCCCCCCAAGTTTTTAAGAATGTAACTAAATTGAGTGAGTAGTTTTATAGTATAATTCATTGCTGTGTGAACATTCAACAATTAGCATCTTTCTAATCGAGACTTTAAATAAACTTTAGTTAGAAATACTAATAATTACAATTAACTCATTAAGTCATCAATTAATTCAACAAACAACAGTGATAAAAACTGAAATATGCAAATACAGCCGCTCCGGGTCAGTTGTTCTTGTTAGTGGAACTGGCATATTGCAGTACTGGATTTGATCATATGTTTTAGCAGGACAAGGACCCTATTACATAATATGAAGTCCTTATTAAAGCATTTGTGTTGATATTAGATTGTGTTTTCAAATATTCTACAACATTGTGAACAAATGATCAAACCAAGTGCATTAAAATATGCAGGTATTTAGTACGTATTTGTATTAAAAGAACATAAAAAGCATAAAACCAACATAAATCATAAAAAGTTTACATTCCTCCTATAATACTGTGTAAAAGCCAGAGCTTTATTGGACTATATTAAAGAGAAATGTCACTATATAACATTACATCAACAACTCTTGGCTCATGGCTTTAAATAAATGATTCTACTTTTGTAATGCACTGTACTTCTGTCAAAAGAGCTTTCAACAGAGAGAGGATTATACGTTGCGTTCACTGGTCTGATGCACAAAACAATCACTTGTGGCTAGGAGGAGGAACCACAGGCACAGCAGCCTAGCTTTAAGACAGCATTTTCTCCAGGCCTGTAGGGGGAGTCTCGTGAGAAAAACAATCAAGGGTTGCATAGTGTGCAAGAAAGTGGCCTTATGTGCTTTTAAGATTAGTCAAATACACTACCCTAAAAGTGTTAGTCCAAACTGTAACTCAACAAGTATGGTTCAATTTTGATGTTCACTAAATTGAGTGGTTAAAGATCCCACCAGGTTTGGGATGTGAGTGAAAAACTCTCTCTGTGTGTATATGTGTGTGTTTGTGTGCATATTTATCTGACCTGTGCATGAAAGATGGACAGAGATTTGGCAGTGTGCAAAGGAATCAAGACCCGCACCAGGAACTGTTTGTGCTCGGACTTCAGAGGCAGAGCAAAGCCATTGATGATACTGAAAAACAGGAATAAAGGACAGATAGGATGGAGGTAGCGATGTGAGGAAATAAAAGGATGAGAGAGATTTTTTTTAGAAAAGACAAGCGAAAACAAGATAATTGCAGACAAGTGGATAGATACAACATGATAGAAGAAAATGAGATGAGACAAGAAAAGAAACAAAAATAACAACGATGGGGGAGAAGAACATGAGAATAAATGCCATTGGACAATAAAAGAGTAGGCAAACAAAGAAGTATGAGAGGTTACACGTTTTGAAATTATATGTAAAAATATGAATAACCAAAGATTGAATTAGTGCAAACAGAGACAATATAAAATGAAATGAGAGAAAAAGAACCGAGGCCAAACAAGACAAGACAAAAAACATTAGCCGATATAATAGCATATAAGATTAGGTAAAAGAGAAAAGACAAAGAGGGAAAAGTGAATGAGAAATAAAAAAAGAAAATGTGAAAAAAGATTTAGAAGGTGAAATGAGCAATAAATAGATAAATAAATAAAAACAAGTCAGTCCAAACAAAACGAGAGAACATGAGAGAATGAGACGAGCAAGAGAAAAGGAGTAACATAAGAGATGAGCAAAGGAAGCATGGAGAAAGGAGAGATGATGGAGGAGAAGCAGAGTCAAGATGTTGGAACAGAAATAGAACAGCATGTTCGAGAGAAGACAGCAGACAGGGGGAAGTCGGTACGAGGCAGAGGAGGAAGAGAAAATAGGATTAATATCAGAAGACCTGATGAAGCTTTGAACACACATATTATGCATATTATGTTATGCTTTTGATCAGTCATAACACTCCCTTCCTCTCCTGTTTCTATTTCCTGTTACCTACACTCTCATCTCATCCGTTATGTCCTATTCACCATGAATTCATTTTACACATCCCTCTTAATTCTTCATCCGGAAATATAAAACATCTTGTCTGTTGATATTTCATCCTTGTTTCATCTACTGCAGGCTGTCGTCTCTTTGGTTTACTTCATTTGCTGCTTTAAGCTGACTCTTCCACTCAGACATCACCTGATTACCCAGCGCATCTCTTATTTGTAATCAGTACTTTAGTCTTTGGAACCGCAGAGTATAAGAAGTGACAGGTTGTCAAACTATCAAACTTTTTCACTCTCCCCCTGTTTTTCTCATTCGCTTCCTCTTTATTTGTTGCTCGGTTATAAGAAAAGAAAATGTGGGTGGAGGTAAAAATACCAGCATCATCCTCAATATATCCCTAGCCCCTCTCTGACTCATCCCTTTGCCTCTTCGGCTCATGTTCTTTATCTCTTGTTTCCACTCTGCTCACTCTGGCAAATGAAAAACCCTGTTCTTGCATCTGAATAATCAAAAATAAACCCACATTTGGTTTTAGGAAGCCAGCCAAATTAATGAATTTGCTCCTGAAACAGTGTCTCGGTGTAATCAAAACAAAAAAGCGTAAAGCTAATGTTTAAATACAATTTTTCCTTTTTTTGACAGTGGTACTGTCATTTTATGTTTAATATATATATTTTACAAGCAACTGAAGATTGTGAAGCCAAGGGCCCAACACTGGCACTGGCTATAATGGGGTTTGTCTTAATTACAATTACTCCTAATAAGCCTGCATACACGAGTCTATGACCAGAGTTCACATTAAATGATAATGCAAGAATCTTGTTTATAACAGGCTTGGTGGAAACTTAACTTTCGCTTCACCATACAAACATTTCAAGTAATGAACGATTTTTTTACACTTGATGCATGAACAAATTTTGGGGTACGAACCAACATGGGCAAAACAAATGACCTACGGGATAGATACCACACACCTGATAAAAGAAGAAGTACAAATGTTTGGAGTATAGCAGGTGCTTGAAAAACTAGTGTCTGCTGTCCGTTATATGAACATAAATGTTCCACAGGCAAAGGTTATTATAAATGAAGTTTATCGTTAACTGATTAACGGGAAGATGAAATCCTAAAGACTTCTGTGGACATATAGCAACTTTTAAGATTATATTCCAAAAACGCAATCAATCTGTTTATGTTTTCGGATGGACTCTGAATGACTGTGTGGACTAAACAAAAGATCTGGGTGAAAATTTACCCTCAGTTTTGTTTGCATCGGATTAACAGTTTTAATTAATATGCATAAGCCTTTATAAATATGTAAGTAAAAATGTTATATTTTTTGTTATGTATGTCATGCAGTAATAAAAAATAGCCTACTACGTAGGCAGTATTGCGGGCCAATACTGAACATAATTAGTTTTTAAAAAATTATTACTGATGCAATATAAAAATGTATTTATTCAAGAGAAAATACAGTATTTATGACAAAAAGACTAAATAATGTGTTAGTAATTAAAGAGGGTTTAGGAGGTCTGGTTTGGATTAATACTGTTTACATTTCATATTGGTAAACATTTTATAAGCAATTATAAGTTAGTACCCACTTTGGAACCAGTTACGTTTATAAGTCAGTGTTCAGCTTTAAATCAGATGATGGTAAAGAGTGATGCATATCTGAGAGACTAGCTACTGCTAGCTACGGGACTGGCTAAGCTGTAAGACTATTACTTATTCTGCAAAGGTACCTCCAGGGTCTAATCAAACCCTGCGCTGTACCACAAAACCTCAGAGCCTCTAGCCTCACTTGGCTTGACCCTTCCCCAGAACTCAAGGAAAACGAGCATCTTATCTCTGTTCTTGCTCCCAAGTGGTGGAAACTTTGAGTCTCTGTCTTTAAAAAGAGATTAAGTTCAAACTCAACTAACTTCATAACTCCTAATCTTCATTAAAACAAACCCACAGAAGTTTCTTCAGATTCTGTATTTTAAACTGATGTCTACTGTAGAGTATTGTATGGTTTCTTAGTATGCACTTTTGTAAGTCACTCTGTATTAGCGCGTCTGCCAAATGCAGAAAATACAAATGTAATATAAATGCATATGTGAAACTGGAACTGGTTTTAAAAAAATCTACTATAAAAATGAGAAGTCCTATTTTGACCTGGACTTGATGGCTAGCTAGAAGTCCTGCCATAATCTAAGCAAGTGCCAGGTGGAATAACAGTTTGAAGAATTATAATGATAGAACAGATCTAATATAGTTACAGTGATGTATAATGTTGGCATCGTCGCCAATGGGCACCACTCTAGCCACTACTGAGCATAAACCAGTGCATTGTCATGCCAGTCTCAAGCCAGTATAAAATAAAGGGCTGAATTTAAATCTAAAAACTAAAATCGAAATTTGGTCATCCATAAACAGTTTTACATTTGACCTTGTGTTTCTGTTCTCCAATACATTAAAGCTGCAAACACTCGCATAAACAAAAACTTAAAGAAT
>JAOUQU010427832.1:0-20613 GCA_028566735.1 Ammoglanis amapaensis | reverse complement strand
TCGACTATTAGTCGATTAGTTGGAGTAAATGACGACCACTGGTCAACCAACAAAATCCTTGGTTGTGGACAGCCCTAATTTTTAGTCACCTGGGTGCACTAAATTTTTACTAAAATGCATTTATGTGGTGATTTAATTATTGTAAGTTATTTTTTGTTTACCACATGCTATTGAAATAAATGTTTTCCAGAGATTCCGTTGCTGAGATGCTGTTTGAACAAGACAATGAACAAAAGTCTATTGCTACCCTAGTGCTCGATACATTAGTTAAGGTAAAAACAATCAGATAAACAAGATAAAGATCTAAAGATAAACAATTAAAATGCTCTTATTGCAGTGTACTAGTGTTCTAAGCCACTATTAATGTTCTAACTGATATGCCTTTGTGTTAATGTGCTTGTTTTTAAATTAGTGTCCTATTGACACACGCAAAGTTCTGTCTGAGAACTTGGTGGTAATTGGTGGCACATCCATGCTGCCTGGCTTCTTACATCGTCTCCTGAGTGAGATTCGCTCATTGGTAGAGAAACCCAAATACTGTGATGCTCTTGCTACCAAGAGCTTTCGCATCCACAGTCCACCGGCCAAGCCCAATTGCACTGCTTGGCTAGGAGGTAAGACAAAAATCACTCTTTTTACAGAACACTTTTATTCTGTCCAATTTAACTCGTGGACACTTATGAAAACTGTTTGCAGTTATTTGCTTAAGTTCTCCAGCTTAACAACTTAAGAACTGTGTATTGTACTCCTTGTACTCTAGTCATCCACCCATAGCAACTTGGCTACTACTAAAAAGCATCATATCTCAAATGTGTATATTTTCACGTGCGAAACAATGCAATAAATTATACAAAGAATTTCAAAAATGTATTTTTCAGAACAATCTCCGTAATAATTGTCTGCCCCCAAACAGCCAACATTGTACTAATCTAATAAAGTACTAAAGCTGTTGAGTACATCTGATTTGATATTTACATTTTAATACCTGAAGATAAAATGTGTGTAGTCTAAATATTTTTAACAATTTATTTAAATACTACAACTTTAAGTAAAAACTTTCTTGTACATCTTTATTTTGTGCTTCCACTTACTTTTCTTGTTCAGGAGCCATATTTGGAGCACTGCAAGACATCTTGGGCAGTCGTTCGGTGTCCAGAGACTACTACAACCAGACTGGACGCATCCCAGACTGGTGCTCTCTTAGCAGCCCACCACCCGAATCGCTGTATGATGCTGGGAAGACAGGACCACCACTCATGAAGCGAGCATTCTCTACTGAAAAATAGATCCATCTCTTAGATATAAAAATGGAATTTAGTATCACTAAACATGGATTCCAGTATCTTAACCTGATCTTTGTCATTTATTTTTTGAAGAAAAAAACTTTTAAACTTTGAATCTGCTTTATCTTAACATCATCTGCTGAAGCATTAATCCAACCGGACAGTAAACTGAGAACCATTAGGAAGCTGGCAGAGACTTAAACCAATTTATCCAATTTGTTGGATCAACATTCTTGAAGAAATATTACATTTTATTAGGTTACATGTTGTGTATGCTATATCATTTTTCAGTATAAGAAGTTTAACAATTATGTCAATAATGTGTGTACGTGGTCATTTGTTTTATATATCTTGTATTCACATGTTTTTAAAATATTCTCATTAATTTATTTACTAAGCACGACTCCGAATAGAATATTGTATATTTAAAACCTAATTTGCATTCATCTTGTTCAGATGTTATTTGTCCAGTTTGACCACATTTGCTTCGATGTCAGTATGTATTTAAACATATTCAGTGGCTTTGAAGCTAACTGGTTTGCTTTCGGTCTTTTATTAAAGAATCAACGTGGGCTAGTAATGGTACATTTGCAGTTACTTTTAAATGTGAAACATCATATAGACCAAACTTATAACTCATTTTGCAGTTAACAGAGATATAAAACTTGTTATATTATTAGCCTGTTTCAGAACAAAGAACTCAAAACAGTTACATTTATTATCAAATTGAAATCTGTTGACTTTTCCCACCTGTTTCAAATAGTTACCCACAATTGTCCTGTCTTACTTTTATTGTTTAGTGTCAACATGTTTTTATAACCTTACCAGTACTACTTTTTTCAATCGACCGGTCTTAGACAGACTATTATTCAAGCAGTTTTCTAGTGTCTTACCATCAACTAATTTGGCTAATTAAGGAATCATGTGAGATCTTTAGCTTGCCAACCAATGAACAGGTCCAGGAAGCAATTATGTCTATAATAAGATTGGTGGAGTCACACTTCTGCTGTTTTGTATACGTGGATCAGTGTGACTTGTCATGTTCTAATGGGGACTGCGGCCATGAGTTTTATACGAAATGTTTTAAGGATTCTGGTGCTTGTTGCAGTTGTTTGTGTAAATGTGGTGCAGGTACAACCACCCTATTGGCCACCAGCACCACTGCAAAATCATCCGTATTGGCAGCCCTACCACTCTAACATATTCTATCCACGAGCACAAAAATCTCAACAGCTGCCTTCGACAGACGAGCCATTAACGGATACGACAACATTACCGTACAGTACAAGTGTTCCAACTACTGCTGGTTCCACTCCAGCGGTGCAGGAGAATAAGGAATCATCTCCTAATGTACAAGAAAAGCCAGAGCAAAAGCCTGGACAGTTTGGGCCGAGACAGCCCTCTATAACCAACGGTTTGGCAGTAAAGTGTGGCGAGAAAGCAGTTATCGTAGAAGTAAAGCAGGATTTCTATGGTACTGGTCAATTTGTCGATTCCTCAGCTGTAACTCTGGGAGGTTGTGAGGCCGAGGAGGTGGATTTCTCTGCTGGTGTGCTGGTTTTTCAGTCTCCATTGGAGGGCTGCAACAGTCTAACAACAGTTGAGTTTGGTACATTTATCTGCCACTGCTAAGTAGACAGACCACATTGTTTACATGTTGTTCTTTATTCCTCAGATGACCGATGAGGCATTGATATATGCTTTTAACCTTACCTACAAACCAGCAATTTCTCCAGGGAGCCCTGTTGTCCGAAAACGGGGTGCTACAGTTAATATTGAGTGCCACTATTTGAGGTGAGGGTGGTTTGATTGGTGTTCTGTGTGTTTAGTGATGTTTAGGGTCTTTAATTTTCACCCATGCTCAACTTACTGATATTTTACACCTAGAAGTCGTAATAAATTGTGGTTGAAAATAGAACTGGTTTGAAATGAAATAAACCAGCTAGCATATTAAGCAGATGAAAGATGCAAATTTATCTGTGAGAAACTAATTTTAGAAATTCATGCCAAGCTTAAACGCCAGTTTTTCATGCACCAAAAGCCTGTACTTATTAAAGCCTAACTCTAACCCTAACCCAGTCACTGCACACCACAAGGGTACCAAGTTAAATTCCCAGGTAGCGATGACCTGATCCTCTATGTTTGGCTTCTGGGAGATCTGGTTTATTCCCAGAATCCATAAGAATGCAAGTTCTTATGCAAGAGTGTGTGTCACTATGAACTTGAAGTGATTTATTGGGTTGTAACTTAATCTCGTCCTATCGTAAAATATGTTTATGTGCATATTATTAGAATTTATCTCAAATCATTCACCAGATGTTTGTATAATCAATAATGGTGCAGTATAAAAAGTGTATTGATAAAAGTAAATTGTGTTAGTTTGATTTTAATGTTCAGTAGAATGTAAGACACTGAAGAATTGTACAGCACTGAAGGTGGAATTTGACCTGTTGACCTGTTTGAAGCAATTATTATATTTGCAATATAGCAAAAGCAATACTAATATGACCATTATCATATTTGAAACATTTGGACCACGGAATTTCTACGGAATATTGTCAAAATAATCGACCGGTACTATTTACTGTGAAAATTCCAGGAAACACAATGTAAGCAGCAATAGACTGATTCCAACGTGGACGCCGTTTGTGGCTACTGCCGTTGCAGAGGAAGTCCTGATCTTCTCCCTGCAACTCATGAGTGGTTTGTATCAAATCCCCTTATTCTCAAACACCCATTCCGTTCTCTAAAGCGGCTTGTCGTTTGTGTCTGCAGATGACTGGGCATCAGAGAGGGACTCTGATGAGTATTTTCTGGGAGATGTTATGAATATTGAAGCATCTGTCCTACAAGTCAACCACATGGACCTTCTTTTGTTTGTGGACTCTTGTGTGGCAACTGGAAGTTCAAATGCAAGTGTAGTTCCCAGATATTCCTTCATTGGAAACTATGGGTAGGTGTTTCTTTGTAGAATACGCTTCCTAACAAGATAGTGTGGAGCTTGAGAATATATTTGTTCTATATATTTGCAATCAAGTACATTATGTCTTCGACCTGGTCTGTTTGACCAAGCTACAGTACGTTTTACAGTACAGTACCTAGTATTTTACTAAGTTAATTAGAAAAAACAATTCCCCACCTCCTATAAAGACCTTTTACTCTTACTGGAACAAGGAGCAAAACAGTTAAAGCAAATAATTCGATATAAATTTATAATAATTTTTCCATTAGGTGTTTTACTGATGGCAAGATCGCCAACTCCAGCTTTCTGCCTCGGACGAGATCATCCAGCCTGCAGTTTCAGTTGGAGACATTCCAGTTCCAGGATGATAGTGGTCCAGTATGTTTGACTACGATTTGCTCAAAAGATTTTTTTGCCCGATCGAGAATAAGTACAGTTAATATTTGTCCATCTTTGCAGATCTACATTAATTGTCTCCTCAAAGCAACTACAGCCGTATCACCCACAGATGAAGAACATAAAGCTTGTTCATTTCAGTCAAATAGGTAATATTTTATTGATGATAAATTAAGATATTAAATAATTAAACTGTTGAGGTTTTCTCTTCAGGTGGGTTTCTTCAGATGGAAGTGATCGGGTGTGCGGCTGCTGCGATGAATCCTGTGGGTATAGAAGAAGTCGAGATCTGGCAATGGCTCGAGGTAAACAGTTAATCACAATAAATAAAAGTTTGTTTTAGCCTACTTTTAATTTGTTATTCTTTACCACAGGTCTTCAGTGGGAGGGAAAAACCACCATTGGACCACTTTATGTGAAGGAAATATAAATGTCTGGGGAAAAACATTCATTTAATAGAACTTTTTGGAAGGTATATTGGGACCAAGATGTTGAAGAATTGCTGTGTGTGTAAGAATTATTACATGTCTTGTTAGATGGCAGTGTATAGGACCAAGATCTACATTGGTTGGTCATAACCCAGTGACCTAATCAATGGAAAGTCTGATACTGGGCTATATCAGCTGAATAGTAAGAAATTATCGCGGTCTTAAAGCTGCATTTAGTAAGTATTAAAGTATCTGACGCTTTTAGATTCATCTTTTGTTTGCAATTTGCTAGTTTTTAGTATGATTAATGATATGGAATTTAATCGATTTAAAATGAAGAGGGTAGAAATTAAAGACGGCAAGTATGAACTGCTTACTACACACTTTGTTGTTTTGACAATTTAAAGGCAAAAATTGTTAAACGATGCGTGTTAAAACGATTGTACAACATAAGCATGAAAGTAAGTTTGTGAAGGTGAACTGGAGACAAAACTGTCCATGACTATTGGAAATTGTGTACTGTTGTAACTTGTGTGATTAGTAACTGTCATGTTGTCAATGTAACTAATGTAATTAAATTATGTAATGAAATTAATGTTTAAATCTTAATAAATATATTTGTAAGCATGTTTGTCCTTCACTACTTTAACTAATTTTGCTAAATACTCGATGTTCAGATTTCTGATCTTGATTTCCTAACCCAGTTTTAGCTAAACACTCTTTTTGGTTCCACACTGCAATCCACTTAAGTGGTTGGTCAATAGTCATTTCAACTGGATCAACTTTTATCGTTCACTGACTTGATTGTTTAGTATCATGTATCGTAAATACAATGGCAGAACTAACACAACTAGTACTATATTACAATTAGTTTAATAATACTAGTTAACACTGTTTTGTTGGTCATATGTTCTAACACTGGCTACATTTCATAACCGATATAGTTAATCCCTATTGCATTATGCTCATTAAAGTACAAGGTAATATTAAACACTTGGGTTTATTATTGGTATTTAATTAGAGAGCCGGTCTTGTACCATTTGGCTCGTTCGGGAACAGAGACTAAATATAAAAATATAAATTTGTATCGATACTAAATATTAGCAGTGTGTGATCTTAGAGTAATTTCTAACTCTATATTTAAATATTGAGTTTAGCTACCAGCTTTTATCATATTTAAGTATTTGTGATGTAACTGTACATCGTTTCACTGTTTGTTAGCCAGATTAAAAGAAGATATTCGAATTTTACAACTTGGCTTGTTTTCAGAGAGAAATCATGTTTGACTGCATATAAAATGTACTGAAAAATACATAAAATCATTAGTTAATATGAACATTTTACATGTAAAAGCTATACCATTCTTTGAAATTAGAATTATGTCCTCCGTGAGGAAGGTCCTGGGTTTAGAGTTTGCATGTTCTCATGTCTGTCTGACTTTCTTCCAGATTCTTTTGTTTCCTCCTGCAGTGCAGAGACCAATGAGATTTTGGAAATTGGAGAAACTAGATTGTTTAAGTTAACCTTGATACATGATCTGATTAATCTAGTCTATCTAATAACTATTGTTTCTAACATCAATGTAAACACATGTTAAAATTATAATAAAGATAATATAGAATTTATATAACATACATAATATTCTTGATCTTAAATGTATTTTATGTCATTGTAATGTCATAGCCTGACTGAAAGAAACCACACAGGACTGGAAGGTAATTAGAGGTAAGCAGTGGAGGTGGAGTTATTAAGCACCTGCTATAAAGATGTAAACTTCAACGGGTAAGGTTAGAGCAACATGGCTGACATGTCAGTGAGCAGTAGAGTGTTGGTTTTATGTTCTTTGCTTATCTTATGTCGCGCTATAACCCCAACTCAGAGATTTCTAAAACTCAGAACCAGAGATTTAGAGGCCCAACAAAGTGAACAACCAACAATTATTGAAATTCCACCAGTAGAAACAAAATCTGTAGAAGAACCATCACCAAGATGTGCAGTTGAGGAGCAGGATAAAGTGCAGTGTGGACAAGCTGGCATTACTGCTACTGACTGTATATCCATACAGTGCTGTTTCAACGGAACACTGTGCTACTATGGTAAAGCAGGTAAATATATTCACTTCTCCTCCGTGCTTTGTTTAAAGACAATGGAGCGAGTTCTGTGTCTTCTTCTTCCTGCTACCGTTCGTCTGGAATGTATTAAAATGTGCAAATAGGTTTGCATTAATAAAAGCAAGTTTAAAATGTATGGCTGAGATAAAATGGAAACCTTTTAGTTCTTTTGGCAAATGTTAATGTGTACTGCTTTCTCAGTATTTATACACATTGATACCGTTGCTATACATTTTATCAAACTGTATCAGCTTAAACTTTTGTTTTCCCTGTTGTTAGTGACCGTCCAGTGTATCAGAGATGGCCAGTTTGTGGTCGTTGTGGCACGGGATACCACTGTGCCACAGCTAAACCTGAATTCAGTCCATCTGTTGGGAAATGAATCCTCATGCAGCCCTGTCGGTATCACGGCTGCTTTTATAATCTTTCAATTTCCAGTGACAGCTTGTGGAACAAAGATGATTGTAAGTATGTTAATGTTAACATCTCGTTATCGACGCTGTAGTGGTAAACAAAAATAAACTATAGGCATAAAACCTGTGTTTGTGTGTGTTTCACTTCTGTAGTTCTCTCTTGGGATGTTACACTACTTGGTACTTTATGAATGATTTTAGCGATTTATGCTCATTCATAAGTTTCAGACAGATTAATTTGGTACCTAGATAACCCAAAGTGAATTGCGTATGTAAAAAACACTTAAACTCTTTGCAATAGTACTACTGTTTTTATATGTTAACAAATGGCTTTGCTATTGCTACATAACTTGTAAACCACAGTTGTCA
Source organism: Ammoglanis amapaensis (assembly GCA_028566735.1). Classification (NCBI taxonomy): domain Eukaryota; kingdom Metazoa; phylum Chordata; class Actinopteri; order Siluriformes; family Trichomycteridae; genus Ammoglanis; species Ammoglanis amapaensis. The sequence goes on along the minus strand of JAOUQU010427832.1, from coordinate 12,651 downwards.
TGAAGCTTGATTTAGTCTGCAAGCAGCTTAAATGTTATCACCACATGATTTTCATTTGGGCAAATTGCCATAACTTGCGTAGTTTGTTTCAAATATTTTAAAGGTTGTTTGCATCTCTTGCATATTTGGTCTCAAACTGCTTGGTCGTTTTATTATGAACCAGTCCTGTACCGTTACTTTCATTCTACGGCGGATGATTTTAGAGTTCAATGTTTTTAGGAAATTAATTAAACATTTTCTTGACTGTCTTTTTTTAATAGGAGAAAGATGGCTATCTTCTCTATGAAAATGCTTTGACCACATATTATGAGATTGGACTTGGGCCCCAGGGTGCTATTATAAGGGATAGCTCTTTTGAGTAAGTAACTACTAGATTCATGAGATTCTCACGTTGCTGCTTTTATGACGGCGTTTCTGACTAAATGTTGCTAGGCTTTTATTTCAGTGCAAGTACTCTGCGACTGCAGTAATGGCAATGGGTTTTAAGGTTGATAGTGCTCCTCCACTTCCACCAGTGACCGTTTCTGGGCCCTTTGGACTGGAGCTTCGATTGGCCAATGGCCAGTGTACAGTTGAAAACTGTGTGGAGGGTGAGTTGATATATGTACAGGTGATATGTACATACAGGTGATATATATGTGTGTGTGTGTATATATATATATGTATGTATAATTACCCATGTAAAAAAGTTTGGCCTTAACCTAATTATGTCTATAGGTGATGTGATTTATTCTTCCTATTACAATGAAACTGATTACCCGGTCACAAAGGTTTTACAAGATCCTATTTATGTGGAAGTGCATATTTTGGAAAGAACTGATCCCAATATTGTCTTGACTCTGGAACGCTGCTGGGCCACTACTAACTCTAATTCACAGAGTCTACCTCAGTGGGACCTTTTGGTTAATGGGTAAGTCGAGATGATTTATTTTCCTTTATACTAGTACTTTGTATTAAACTGTTTTTTTTTCTACAGGTGTCCCTTCTCAGCTGACTTATACATGACCACCTTGATTCCATTGAATGACTCTTCGGGCCTTCAGTTTCCATCCCATTTTAAACGCTTTATTATTAAGATGTTTGCGTTTGTTGACCAGGACTCTCTCATTCCTCTACGGGGAACGGTATGAGAAAACATTTCATATTTTAAAGTGTTTTTGGGAATAAGTAAACTCTAAATAGCTTTAAAATGGTTACGTTTGTTACATTTTTTTTTACTTGATTATGACCTTAATATGACTTTCACGACTTGTGAAACTTCAGTTTAATTTTAGACCGCCCTTGCTGTGTTGCAAGTACATTATTTGTGGAGTTTGCATGTTCTCCTTTATTCTCAGTCTTTCTGCGTTACTGCCCACAGTCCAAAGCAATCCGGTGACTTGGAAATACCGATTGGCCTGTAAATTGTCTCTGTACCCTGTAACAAACTGGTAATCTGTTCAGGTGTTTAGTGTGTTCACCCCGTATGTCCCACTATATGATCCTATATAGGATTAGCAATGATCAAACTAAATAATGGATCTTCACTTTTATGCTTTAAATTCTTATTTCTATTTTTTGAACACAGCTCTTTATTTAGATAGTAAAATCGTTTTTGTTGCACTCACTTTTTTTTTTTTTTTTTTTTTTTTAAACCAAGGTGTTTATTCACTGTTCTGCTGCCGTCTGCCTTCACACAGACTCTGACACTTGTGAGCAGAGCTGCAATAGACAAAGTAAGTGTTCCTAGTTTTCCTCTTGTTCTTCTTTGGTTTGCTTATTTAATGGATCCTTCCTCTTCCTTTCAGAACGAGAGGTTTCGCTACCAATGAAAACTAGTGAGAACCGTGTTGTTTCCAGTGGTGAACTGGTCCTCTTTGCTATGTAACGATTTTAAATAAAATTTTGTAAGCAAAAGCCTGTAAATGTTATTTATTGGCCTGACAATTGTTGAAAGGCTGTTTTTTTTAAGGCTTTTTAAATTAATTGGAAAAGTTTGACTTTAGCATCAACTATCCAAACTTCAGCCTGAGCGACTAACAGTTTAGTGATATTGAAAAGTCATGGCTGTGGGACTAGAGCCAACAGTCATCTCTCATAACTACTGATATTTCTCAAACCCAGGGAAGGAAAACATATAAATCTAAACCAAGACTGACTATTACTGAGGATTTATGAAAGGAGTGGTCATGTAAATTTTGTCTTTGCACATATTTAAGTAAACCAAAGCATATTTAAGGAATCTGCCATAAAGCAGCTTTTTTCGTTTTCTCCTGTAACAGTCAAATCATCTCTCTCTAAAAAAGTAAGAGACTCTTTTATATTGTCACATTTTATTTAAATGTTTATTTTTCTAAAATAATGTGATCTCTGTGATCGTATTATGATCATGGTACTTTTTAGTAAGTCTAGATGCTAAAGACGAGTCTCATTTTCTCTCTCTCTCTCTCTCTCTGTTAGGAGGATTGAACCCTCCACACACACCATTCTGTAGATTGGCATGACTGGATCAACATGAGCACTCTGATCTGGCTCATACAAATCTTGTTTTTACTCAGGTCCTGTGATTTACTCCAACCGGTAAGAAATCACTGCCTATGTTTTATGTATTTTAATGTTTTATGAATAATGTGATCTATATCCAGTTTAAAAATGTCTTGCTTTTGGTTGGCATGTGATCTGACCCCCTAAGCATGACTTAACAGATCAGCCACGGTAGCAATTAAACATTGCATAATATAAATATGCTGTTGCTAGTTAACTCCTCTGTATTTGCCTCTATCTACTTTATTAAGATTTGTTTTAATTATTTCATTAAATGGGGCCGCAAGACAGCACATTTTTATTCAGTAAAATGTATTACTCCCAACTTGTTGTCCAGATTAGTGCAAATGTTCTAAAATGCTCCGGTTGGGTGCCTATGTGATTAAATTTGACCTGCCAAATCATCAGAATGTCAGGTATTTTACTGGCATGATTTACAGATCTGAAAAAAAATCGTAATGGTGTAAGATCAGCTTTTGTGCAAGGGCGAACGGTTCCACGGTCCTATTGTACCTGGCATAATCATACATTTTTACCTACTAAGTTTTTGGGGGAAAGAACCGTGTGTCCATACATAAACTACAGAAAGTGTGTACCTGTCACACAGCCCGGGTTTCAGTTCAGGCTGAAGATTAATAAATATTGAATGAACGATCAGCAACGCTTTATTGCATTCAGATGTAAGTAATTGTGTATTAATGACCATGTTCAAAGTTAGAAACACTAACTTGTACACTAAAGTCCATGCACATCTTGTCACAAGTTACGTGTTGAACTTCAATGATGCTATGACTTGACCCCCCCCCCATACCAAATGTCATTTACTTTTGTTTGTATAGATTAAAAGATGTGTGTATTCATGGCAATGCGGTTGTGTTCTTTATGCTATGGAAAGGTATTGGCACGTCCTCTAGCTAATCTTAGTTCTTCCCTTTTATGTCCCTCATTATAGTAATATGAATGCCCACATGCTCTAATTACTTCAGACTTTCTATGTGGTTTGTTCTCAGATCACCACATTTGGATTTAGTCCAGATATTTTGAGGCCTTACCAAGTTTGGTGCACAAATAAAATCCTTCTTAATGTCTTTCATTTAGTGGTAGCCGGTCTATTTATGCAGCCATCATGGCATCCCAGGTTATGATGTTTATTTTGTTTAATGAGTTTGCTTCTAGTTGAATTATTGTTTGTTGTAGGTCTCAGTCAGTCTACGCACAGCCAATTCCAAAGGTAAATTAATATTTATATTATGAGTACTTTTTTACACTTTCTAATATATTTATTACATCGACAACCATATAAATACAAGATATCTGACACTTGACCAATATAATGCTGTGGCACGATTGTGTTTGAGGTCATTTAAGCTCCTTTGTCTGTAAGAGGGGTAGATCTCACAATAGAAGAGTTGTGTCCTGTGCCACAATATGCTATTTTGTTAAGAATGGATGTTATAACAAATGACATGATGTAAAAATAAAAGCACCATCAAAATGGATGCATTCAAGTTCATAATGCTATTGGCACTTCTATGGAGTGTCATGAGACCTCTTGCTTCTGAATTTTCTCAAGTTATTTACTTCTTTGACTGAGAACACAATCATATATAACCATTTATATAGCAAGATAATTTTTTTAATGTCAAATTTAAAAAAACTATTAATTGGTTATGAGCTGTTAGTTTTGCTGATGGCGTGGGAGTACAAACATTGCTTAGTTAATGCTTTTTTTGTAACTAATCTGTGAAATTCAGTTATTTTGATGATTCCACAGTTATGCAAAATTGTGTTTTTTTTTTTTTTTTTTTTTTTACAATTTGCAGCAATAGGGTTTTAAAAACAGGCTTTTTCTGTTCCTTTATTTAATGTCTGACAAATGTCTAAATTTACATTTTATAAACACCATTACGTCTCTTGAAGTAATACTGTAGGTATGGAACACCTTTAGCAAATCCGTTATGTAGTGATGTATGTAATATCAAACATCGCAATAGCTTTACAAATATGTTCCGATTTTCTGACAACCTGGTTGTTGTAAATATGTTGTATTGCTGTTGGTATATATAACAGGTCTTTGCAGGCCGAGTCCTCTATTGAACCGTGATTATAATGTATAACCATGTTTACTGCACCGTTCTTGCAGTAATGCTGTTTCATGACGTGTGGCTTCGAAGTATGTGTCAGTCCCTGGAGACGATGGTGGTGGTGGAGCAGGAGTATCCAGGCAGTGTGGAGCACATTTTAAGTCCTGACTGTGTTCCCCTCCATCGCTGCGCTGGCTGTTGTAATGATGAGAAACTAGAGTGCTCCCCCATCCAGACTCACAATGTCACAATGCAGGTATTCATTTATACTTTTACACTGTTTAAGACGTTGTAAATGTTCATACTGTGCAACATAAATGTTCAGGAGAAGTATGAGCATCTTGTTTAATTTTCCTGCAGCTGGTGAGGATAACCCCAGTACAGAAAACCAAGCAGTATGTACAGCTTTCATTTTTAGAACATCGACTCTGTGAATGCAGGTACAGACACATACATAACTCTTTAGACATACTGCTTTAAAATTCTTTTTTCATTGAACTAATTTCTTGATCACTTCTAGACTTAAACAGAGTCGTGCACAATATTATGGGTACGTTTTTAATTTATAAAAATATCTAAACCCACTATGCATCGTGAACACTAAGAACTAAATTTTCTCAGCCCTAGCAGACCATGGTTACATAACCGAAGAAAAGGAAGAAGAAAAGAAAATCGTGTTTGAGTTCTTTATTATACAGTATAAATTGATTCACAACGACACTTTTTTTTCTTGCATTGAACTGCTTTGTCAATATCTAGTCCTGTGATCAGTACATGAATAATGTTTTCTTATTGTTGTTTTTCAGCATTGATTGTATGTTGCAGGCAGCAGGATCACTTCATATTAAAGTTTTTCTTGGATATTTTTAGGAGTTTTTATATTGTATGAACATTTAAATACAAACATGATAACCACTTGTTGGTGGAGTTTTATTATGAGTATGTATTGTATTGTATTCTTGTAGAATCTTATGGTAAAAAGGCAGTTTCTGAAATAACGCAGATATGAAGAATACAGGACACTCTTGTATAACAAAATGGCTGTGTTGTAATTTAAATAATTTGTGATGAATTAATAAATAGTTCATTATTTAATATAACCAGAACATGTTAATGTATTTTTCCTTTAATCTGTTTACTTGATCCATAGTGAGTCAAAAGTCTAACCTAGACTGATCTACTGAAACAGATTGGCAAACTAGAATATTAACCATGCTTATTTATTTTCTACTTTTTCTGTTAGTTGAAACCAAGGCCAGAATGTGGTCACAATCCATTGTGACACTATTGGCAAACGTTTAAATATAAAACATATATTTTAATCTATACATTCCTAATCTAAAACACAAGACTAGAAACGAGTTCTACATGATATAAAGTAACTTGTGCGTAAGATGGGAACATCAGCACTGTGGTTATAACACCACACCACACGATGCGCCGTATGTACAAATAAGATAATATTGCCACAGTAATTCAGCAGCAGAGAACTGGAGTAGGTGCAAAACATGCTAAATATTATACTAATACGGTCATAAGAGATGCTGTCTCTGCAGTAAAGTATACGATAGAGGAGGGGATCCATGTTGTGTGTTTCTATGCATTTTTGCTAGACTCCATGGTGTTTGTGTGCGTGCGGCAGTCAATCTTGTGTGAGTGAATTATTTATGTGTTTGTGCGACAGTCCATCATGTATGCGCTTGTGTCGGTGTGTGGTGTGTGATGTGTCCACTTGTGTGTTTTACTGAGATAAATCCTATCCACAAGTGTGTGTTTTCTCCCTGAGTGAGTCCAATGATGATTATAACGTAATTGGTTGATTGATTAACACACTGGCCAATATTTTCATATCCAGTCTGTGTGCACTGACCAATAGGAACGCAGCCAATGGAAAAAGGGGGCGGGACAAGTCACACAACGTGATGGATCCGTTTTTCTTAACCTGCTAGTGCGAAATGTTTAACCAAATCAGTTTTACACCAAATGTGTGGAAATATGATTTCATCATAATTGTAATAAAGTATAACGTAAGCTATCGACCTAGACACGTGCCGTTCTCCTCTCGTGACCTTAGGTCACCCCGTGCGTCGCCTGTAACTCTCGGGAGAACAGCGGTCACGTGTACCGTACCGTGTTTTCGTCTGCTGAATCGAGCAGACGACGGAGTCGATTCTGATTCAGTGAACACGGACAGTGTTGGAAATCGCAGAATTCAAAAAGTGCGAACAAAAAAGCTATTTTATATTTTACATTTATAATAAGTTATCATATGTGTTAGTGTCCATCGTTTTGTCCAGTTTAGTCCATTCTGTCCAAAGATCAGGATGAATTGCACGTACATACTTAACAGAATCGACTCCTCAGTGCACTGAATCATAGAACCGACTCTCAGGAATCGACTCCCAGCTTCGGCGTCTTTTCGTTGAGGTGTTTATGTATGTGACAGACGAGACAGATAAGGTAGGAGACGCCTTGCGTTTTTTATTTATTAATTATGACTATGTAAAATTATTAAAGTTTAACAGGGTGTCCGGTCTATACTGTCACTTTATAAACCGTGTGTGTGTTAGCTAGCCAACTCATTATTAATAATAGTGATGCTAACTAACGTTAATGTCAATTTCAGTTCATCAGGACTAAGCAGATTCAGATATAAATGGGTTAAAATGCAGATCTTTGTATTAATAACGCGTTATAGTTCCACTCGTTACGTAATCAGTTCCATCGATGCTAGCTAGTTGTCGAACTAGCAATAAAGATGAACACTGCACTTGCTGTAGCAGAATATACATTTATTGCTTCATAGTAATGATTAATATTAAATATTGTGATTAATATTTCAATCACAATGTGCAAAATATTATTATTACTTAATCCTGTTTAAGCACACTGGGGAAATACACTAAACACCTGAACAGGCCAGCAGTCTGTTCAAGCATAGAGAGCATAGAAATGCATACAGGACAATTACAGCATCTCCAATGAACTTCATTGCATGTCTTCGGACTGTGAGAGGAAACCGGAGTACTCTGAGGACCGCAGACATGGAGAGAACATGCTCAAGAACTCCACGCAGAAAGCCACGATTGCTTTATTACTTCGTGGTAGTCTGTGTAATGTAGATATACGAAACCTAGTAAGCCTTGATGTATTCTGTTTATCTGTTCTATTAATGCGTGTACTAACGTTAACATGTATACTAACAAACGGGCTTCTTTTGTGGCAGGCAGAGAGCGGTGTGAGAAAAGATGAACGCCAAAATAAAAGATGGTCCGGTGACGTCTATGAGCAGGCTTAAAACAAAGAGGCTTGAAAAGTCAAAACCAGATTCTGAAAGAGATTCTGGTTTCTCAGGTATGTATTTAAAAATACTGATGGTTTGATTGCAGCATATAAATATTTTCGCTGTGTTTTAAAAATTCTGTTCTCTTTTTGCAGATGCTAGTTCTGAGCATTTGAGTGTCGTCGACCAGACAGACAGTGAGGATGCAGGTCGACCGGTGGTGCCAGGTTCCAGGTCTAAACCTTCTCAGCTGGCAGTCATTGGTGGATCCTTCCAAAATTTGTCACCCATGATCATCATGAACAATGTTCTTCTCAAGCAGGTTAGAATATAGCAAGCATGGAGAATATACCAACATCAAAATAACAGTAATAAGAGTCATTTATTTATGATGTATCTACTTCAATATTTAGATTTATTAGGAACTTTGCTCTGAGATTCACAAATTTAAGAAGCTATTACATGATTGTACTTAGTTCATAGCCATTGTTAAAACTATTACTAGACATGTAAGCTGATTACTTGCGAGAAGCACTATTAGAATTATAGAAAGTGCACATGGCAATACAGTACATGGAAAATAATCAACCTGAAATGGGAAGAAATGTGCAAACGTGTATTACAATGTTATATCTCTGTGATTAAGAATAATTTATAAGTTGATGTTGAATAGTATTGACATTTATTACTTACATGCATATGTACAAGATGCTTCCTAACAATAACTAGAAATGTATAATAAGTACACAAATTATTAGCGTTCTTTAAACACTACAGGTATTTACATTTTAAGTATTATAATCGCTATTACTGTCCTGCATTTATTATTTAATTACTTTTATAAGAATGGATGTTTTTTGTTTTTAGTTATGTTTTAAAACTGTCAATTGTCCACTTTTAAATATCTATAAACCTTAAGGACAAGTGAAAGTGTCCTTGTACGTTTCAAGTACATCAACTACGATTCATCTCATCAGTCATGGTCTTTTGTTTATGTATTTATCAGCCTGGTGATAACTCCACCACTTTGAAGCAATGGGGGTTCAGTTCAGCTGTTGAAGTCGTTCAGCAGCCACAAGTTGTCTTCCTACAACCAGTAATCTCTCAGAGAAAAACCTCAGAGTCGAAAGGACCCCTCAGTAAGCGCCGTAAGCACAAGAAGTACATCCCCATCATGAAATCTTATCCCAAAATCGCTCCTCACCCTGGAGACAGCCCACGCAGTACTTGCTCAAGTAGCACAAGTGACAGCAGCTCTCGGACCACTGCTTCAGTGAGGAGTACTAATTCTTCATCCACTAGCTGGGAATGCCCGCAGGTAGACAAGCAGCGAACATCCTCCACACCGAATCCATTTACACCAGCAAGGCATCGTCCAGCATCACCGCTGCCTCAAACTGATGTCACTGAATCTAATACCGGTTCTTTTCCTGCTAAGGAAAAAACGGCTACTGTAAGGCTGGGGCTTATTGCAGAACCCACAGATGTTCATGCAAAAGTTTTACAGTCTCCATCACAGGCCACCTCGAACGATGACGTGTGTGAAAACAACAGTGATTCTGACAGCAGCAAACGAAAGCGTTTCTGCAACACGTACAATATCCTAAGTAAATCGGGCTTGTTGGGCATCACGCTACGCACTAAAGACTTGATACGACAAAATCGAAGGACTCAGGCTGAAATCGATCAACTTCGTGAGCACACAAATCTTTTTGTGGAGGCCTTACAGAAAGGAGACTTGCACATCTGGAGCAAACTACAGCTGAGCATGGAGGAAGAGAGTGAAAAAGGGAAGACTTTAAACACTGGACAAGAAAGCACCTGAGCTACTGTCTTGGCTAAAAGAGATGACCAATTGCTGATGTGTTATGCATTTCTTTTTTAATACATGTACAGTCAAATAAATATACATCAGTAATAATAAAAATAACAGTAATAAGACATTATAAAGAGATTTCCAGGTACTTAATTTTTCTTTAGCTTTATAACATCTCTACAAACCTAAGAAGCTATTACTTGTTTGGATTTAGTTAAAAGACATAGTTAAAAATGATAATAGATAATAATTGTAATATACTTAGGCATGTCAAATTGCCTCAAAGTTAGAAAACTAATCTTAACCGCATTCAGTTTGTGACAGTTCATCATTTCATTTCAACAATATAATTAGATTGTTAATTAATTGTGGCTTACTGTCTGCCGAACTGCATGTTTAAAATAATATAACTGTAAAATGTAGACATTTTGTTAACATTTTAGGCAGCAAAGTATGTGGCTTTTTCTGCTAGTTTGTTTACTGAATGATCACAGTTAGTAAATAGGTCGTATGGCTTAACCTAGTTTATTAAATCTGATCATTAACCTTTAGGTACCAGTTGGTTATTTGTAATTATGTAATTACATTTACGTCGAAATCTCGATGGGACTCAATGACAGATTTCCATGTTCTTGTGCTTCTGAAAGCAGCATTAAGATTGAAGGAGGCAATCAATGTGTTTAGTATAGAAATAAGGTCTTGTTTATTGTATATTTATACATTTGCACTGGTGCAGAAGCACATTAGAGGAAGATACATCTCACTGCATTCCAAAGCACATTCAGCTGTACTAAAATTATGTAAAATTATTCAGTGTTTTTGTCATTGCTTTGAAATTCGATGCTGGTATGTGGATTAGAATATAGATGATTATTACACCTTGAATTGCAATTTGAAATGTAAGGACTAGGACTACAGTGAAGTAAGAGCTGGCTAAATAAAGGCCAATGCCATTAACTGTGCTGCAATATAAACAACTGAATAGAACATTAAATGTTTCAGTGCTGTTATCATCAGCGTTAACACCTTATTTATTTAAAAAGTTGTGATGCTACCAAAATAATCGTGTATGTAATGGTTTTACTGTTAGAAATATGAGGACGTCATAATCGTAGAGGAGTTGTACATGTTAATTCATTGCATTCTTGTGAAGTATGTTTTTGTACGTATTGCATTACCTGTTGGTCATAGTATTTTACAGCTTCCATAACAATACATTCTCTCTCTTGTGTTTTGTTTCAACTGTGTTTGTTTAAACTGTTGAAGAAGCTTTTATACTTTAATTAAAATAATTTTTAAAAAAATGCACAAATGCTGTAGATAAGCTCGAGTAACGCTGTCATAGATTTCAATGTTTTTTTTTTAGTAATATGAGATGTAATTTAATAACTGAGCAGTTGAGGATTGGGTTCCTTGCTCAAGGGCCATTGTGCATGTGACCTGTTAACTTTTGGAATCGAACCAGCAACCTCTTGATCACAAGCCCAGATCTCTAACCACCAGGCCACAGCTGCTTTAATAATGTTAATAATGGAAGGACTGGTTCATTAGTTTGTATAAAGTGCTCATTTTCAGAATTGAAGTTTCATATATTACGCTGTTGCACAACCATTAAAATGCACTCTTTAATCTTCTATTTTTTTCTCAGTAAATGTGTTTAAAGTATTCAAGGTCAGAATGCCTTCGATTAGATGACAGAAAGAGGACTTTTTTTTCTCCAGAAACTTGGAAAGGAGAATTTATTATTATTAACTTTTGCAGTTTAAAACCTTTCATATGTGGACCTTGAGAAAATAAATAAACTTTTACCCAGTGCAGAAATTGATAGCCTTTCACCCGGTTCAGTTTTGCTTTTGATGACTTCTAAGTAACTGTTTTGTATTGACAGTTCTGTGACTTTTGCGTACTGCAGTATGCAGTTTACACTACTGAACGAATATAACCCAAAGCAACACAACAGCTTTAATTTGTGTTGTCGTGTGTTTAAATGTTTAATGGACAAATACTCGATACTAGATGTCGCATATTTCCCAACAATATATTCAGTATGTAGATATTTTGATATTGTTGAGTCTCAACATCTGACTTCACCTCCACTCTCGGTTGATCAGATCATTATTTTATTTGAAGAGTGCGACAACTACTTTAAATACGTTTAAATTATTTGACAATTTGCTGCATTCATGGGCAGGGGTGCCATTAAGGGGTATTTGGGCTCATTCTAGGACTCGGCAACACTTGGCGTTGGTGTTTTCTATATGAAAGACAGCTTAAATGTACTTTTTGGTACATTTTTTATGATGTAACATAAACATTACCTAAAAATAAAAATGTAAGTGAAATAAATATAGAATAAATGGAAAAGGTAAATAATGTAATAAACATTTACGTGTTTAGACTTTAAAAATCTCAGCTGTGTACACGATTCATCCTTAACAAAACCAACATTTATACTGAAGACTTAACACGTGCTGGTATCTCGATGGTGACTGATTATAAACCAGCAGCAGACCAACGCATTACCTAAAAAAGTCATGATGATCTGAGCTGTTTAGCACCAGTATGAGGGGAAGTATTTACAGTATTGTTAACTTGAATATGAAGCTAGGATCTATTTATTCAGTCAACATGTACTATGAGATTAGAAGCCAGCAGAGAAGAGCTGAGGGGAGATTATGTTAAGTTAGTTAAATATAACTGCATAAGTGACATCAGCCTGCCGTAAACATGACGTGATGTGTCATTAGCCTTAATGTCACTTCGTTTATCTCTTGAGATCCAGACTTTTCCCTGATGTGCGTTTTTTATATCATCTAGCCATTTGTGATTAGTAGGACCTAACAAGCATAAAAATTAAATTTCGTCTTGTTTTTTTTTCTAAAAACGGCTTCATGTACAACGTCCTCGTATGGAGACAGTAGGTCTAAAATAAAGAAACGATCGGC
>JAOUQU010427821.1:0-10369 GCA_028566735.1 Ammoglanis amapaensis | reverse complement strand
ACACACACACAGGTGGGAAGGTTGGGATAAACAGTAGTAGATATCCACAGGTACAGTACAACAGTGTTTCAGGGTACAATGCAAAACCTTTAGCGGGTCTTGTAGGAGACCTAAAGCTGGCCTAGAGGACGGATGGAGGAGGGGTAAGTAGGGAAGGAAAGTACAGTACTTAATTTGTTAGAGGTGTTAGGAGAGTTAGTGCACTTTGAAGAGCTTTGAGTTTATTCCACTATTTGGTTTTTTTAATGGCTGTTGTAAAGCAGTTTGTGGTCATTGGATCTCAGTTTGACTATTATTTTTATTCACACATTCATGCTGGTGTTTTGTTTCACTTTCTAAATGTGCAAAAGATGAAATCGCTAACCAAAACTCAAATGCACGTTGATGTATGTATGTTTTGTTATTCCAAACATGGAATGTTTACAGTACTATATATATTAATAAGTAACAGACAACAATACAGTCCATTTTTAATCTGTCAATGGGACCAGGGTGAGAAGGTTAAACTGTGCTAAACTCCACAACGGCTGGAATGAGGATCAGTGGAAGAAATGATCACACAGTGTTGATCCTGTAGTGTTGGTCATTTAGCCCAAATCAAAGTTTTTGGTCTCGTGTAAAGAGAAATTAATAAAAAAAACTACTTAAATCTAACGAACTTTTGGGAGTGCTAAAGTAGCCTGTGAAAGTTTACTATTTTCCATATCTGGTTTTTCCATATCTGAAAACCTCAGGGCAGTTTACTCAAAATAGTGTCAAATTTGCCTTTCTGAAGCTGCACTTGTTTGAATGGATGAGAAAAAACATTTTCAGTCCTTGATATGTCCTGTTCATAGTGCAGTATTTGTGATACAGCTTCAAGTTTCACGTCTATTACATGTCAAAACTGTATTACATTAGTGATGCTAATGTGAGGCTCAGCACAATGCTTGTGGATTCAATCATCAGATTAAGCTTTGGCTTTCTGTGACCAACCACAAGTATTGCACGTGGTTCTCTGTGTTTGAGGGAGAAACTGTGGAAGTTTCCAGTGGTTATGATTTATGAATAAATAATCACATCCAATCACTATTTGCTTGCTTGAAACTAAATATTTATGTCTGTATTTTAAAAGGAACGTTGCTTCTTTTTGCTGTGTCTGTGAAACGGAGTAAACCTGACCTTCAGTTTTAGAACGTTATATCGTTTACGCTTATCTTCTTTAGAAACTAAGTAATACGTAGAAATTTTGGCAGCACACCAGCATTATGCAAAGTAAATACTAGGCCCCTGGCACGTCCCAAAAGGTGACTATCTGAAACTTGTCTGTGTGTGGCCACTTTTCTGAATGCTGACTGGTTGCTCGCAAGGGCAGGGCAGTATAAGTATTCTCACCTTTTTTGCTTTGCACTGAGCAGGAAGGTCAGGTGTCTTAGGGACAACATGGTGCTTTTTGTTTTGAATAGGTTATAACCTTTCTGTAGATGTTTTATTATAGTGACGCAGTTTCAATATGTCGGCATTGAAATGTTTATTCAGTATTTACTTTTAAATACTAATTAACCCTTTTTTATATTCTTAGTTATGCTTAGTTATTAATCAACATCCGATTCCAGAGGATTAGAAGTTAGTGTACAGGCCTTGTGATGTGTACACAATTTCACCAGGCTTATTTTTATCCTTAGGTAACCGAAGATGCCCATCATCCGTGCCCTGAGCAAGGTGGCCAAGCAAGCCCTCCAGACCACTGGATGTGGATGCCAGGTTTCTGCGGTGGCCGTGCGCCACATTAGCTTCTCTCCTCGTCAAGTAACCTCTGGCTCTGACGCCAGCTTTCACTCGGTGTCCTTTTCCGAAACCGATCATCCGAGAGTCCTTATCACAGGTATGACATACATCTGCTATATTTACTGTTGCTCAATACCACTGACCTGCATTCAAGGGGTGTTTTTGCGATCACAACGCAGACTGTTCTTTATCCAATTGGACTTGATAACCCTGAAGTAGTTATTACAGTTTTTTTGGTTTGCAGGCGGCCTTGGGCAACTGGGTGTGGGACTTGCCAAGCTACTGCGGTAAGATATGTCACATGATTTAGACATTCTTTTATTGAGAAACAGCTGTTTGAATATTGCCAAAAGATAAATGCATGCAAAAGATTTCAAACTTTAAATGTAAAAAAAGGTTATTTATTTACTGTTCTTATTTACAGGAAGAGGTTCGGAAAGAACAACGTGATCCTTTCAGATATCAGGAAACCTCCCACCAATGTCTTTCACAGCGGTAAGTCTTTTTTTACATTCTTTTCAATATAGTCCAAGCTTTGTACTCGAAAGCTTTCAGAACTTTTTTTCAGCTTTCTACAGTTTCAGTATGAATAAAGAATCATCTGTGCTACATTGGTATTGTTTGTGTACCTGTGTTCCAGACAGTTTTTGGCCCCAAAAACCTTAATTTCCAGTATTTTAATTCGACCTCTTAGTTGCAAGACATTTGCCTGTTTCTTTCTTTCATCATTAATGTCAACAGTTCTGTCAACAGCAAAGATTTAACTACAAAAATCTTCAATCCCAACTGGGTTACAGGTCCCTTCATTTACTCTGACATTCTTGACTACAAGAACCTGCGAGAAATTGTTGTCAACAACCGGATCACCTGGTTGGTGCATTACAGTGCCCTTCTAAGTGCTGTCGGAGAAGCCAACGTGCCTTTGGCTCGTGCTGTTAACATCACTGGTAAGAATCCTATACATCAAAAAAGGCTTGAAATAATGTTGGGTCTTAAATACATTAATAATGACAAAATTATTGGGACACATTTCTCTTCTCATTGAATTAAAATGTTTCTTTTAGTCTTATTGCAAGCATTTGCATGTGCAAAGTCTACCTCTCTTCCTCTCACATCTGCCATAATCAGCTGTGAGGTGTATAATGCAGACCACAATAAACCTGAAGTCACAGAGCCAACAAATGTCAGAAGAACAACAGAATGACAGTGCTGAAACATGCTGAACAATATCCAAATGTTTACTGGGCAGTATCCTAGTAAATATCCACAGATACTCACATTTTGTAGAAAATCTTCCATTAATACTGGGAGCTTTTTATAGATGCACATGGTGATGCTACATATTATTATTTATAATTTGGAATCGTATTTCACAAAAGCTTCAAAAGATACTTTTTTTCGTGTCGTATCTTAAAACTGCCCCCCCCCCTCCAGGTCTTCACAACATCCTGGATATTGCTGCAGAGCATGGGCTCCGACTGTTCGTTCCCAGCACTATTGGTGCTTTTGGTCCCACTTCTCCTCGAAACCCGACCCCTGACCTGTGTGTGCAGCGACCTCGTACGATATACGGTGTCTCAAAGGTTCACGCTGAGCTAATGGGAGAGGTGAGTTACATCTAATATATATATATATCTCTAAACTAGGCATCGGTTTGGATTTATACGTCACTAATTGTAATGTTATTCTTTCAGTATTACCATCACCGGTACGGCCTCGACTTCCGCTGCCTGCGCTACCCAGGCATCATCTCTGCAGATTCTCAGCCCGGAGGTGGTACGACAGGTACGGTACCAATGAAATGGATCATTCTGTACATTTCTATATAGACGAAGAATAAATGTATTTTGTTTTATTCTAAATCCACAATCCATGCTGGATAAATAATACGTAATAAACTTTTTCCCCAGACAGGCTCGATTTTAACATGTAATACTTTCTTCACTCTGTAGATTACGCTGTGCAGATTTTCCACGATGCCGTCAAGACCGGCAAATTTGAGTGCAACCTAAAGCCAGACACCCGTCTTCCCATGATGTACATTGATGACTGCTTGAGGGCTACACTCGAGGTGATGGAAGCTTCAGCAGAGACGCTCTCCATGCGCACCTACAACATCAATGCCATGAGTTTCACTCCTGAAGAACTGGCACAGGAGGTGCAGAAACAGCTCCCTGACCTGCAGGTCTCATACGAGATTGACACCGTACGGCAGGCAATTGGTAAGTTCTGACTGGCAGACATGCAATAAAATGTCGTTTAGTTTACAATTAGTTTGACTATTTGTTTGTTTTTCGTTTCCGTAGCTGACAGCTGGCCGATGAACTTTGATGACACCAATGCCCGTAATGACTGGAACTGGAAACATGACTATGACCTGCCAGAGCTGGTGCAGACAATGCTCAACTTTATCGGCTCGGAGTCTGTCGTTGCCCAAGCCAACTGAATCAGTTCAGAACAACAGACACTTGAGTGTGTGTATATATATTTAAAAGAAAGTATAATTGAAGAAGACAGAGCTACAGCTTGTAAATAGTCTTTGCTCTTTTTTATTCTGTCAAAAGGGTCGTGCTTGGCTATTTTATCTAACCAAGAAAAGAATGTGGGTCATTTCATACAATCAGAGGCCACCTACTGATTCAGTAATGATGTCTGTTCTGTTCTTGATTGAGGGTCAAGCTTAATTTGATTAGACACCTGCTTTATCAGTTATTAACAGGTTTAGTAAATAACCCCGATGGGAAGATTTACAAGGTGGGCTTTAGTTGACATTTTTGGACCATGGCTTTGCTCAAGTAGTTTGGTGCTGTTTTTTTTAAGTCAGTGTTTTATACCGATAATTGCCTCAATTATTTTGAAAGCTAGAATAATACTGATATAAAATTGATAAATCAATCAAATGACATTTTTTTCCTTTTCATGTTAGAAAACATTCTTGATTTCATCAAAACATTGTATCTAGGGCTATTTTTTTTATTATGTATTAGCAGCATTTAAGTTTGTTTACTACAAGAAAAATGTAAACCGCTGGCTGGAGTAAAATGTCCATTAAGATCTTAAGCTGTGCTATTGACCTAGCTAAAAGGAAGTCGACTGGAATCATTATTATTGTCTTTATAACATCAATATAAACCTTCTGTCCAATTGGGAAACATGAGGATATGTTTCTCAGTATGTAATACTGTCTAGGGGAAATAATAATAATAATGAAATAAAAAATAATTGTTGATTCGTTTCCCTGTGATAGTCTGGCGACTTGTCCAGGGTGTTTTTCATTAATCGCTCATGGTCTAAGTCAAGCTTCTGTTACTAGATGTATAATAATGATGAATAGAACAGCTGACATGTTTTACTCGTACAGGTGTGGGTCTATCTCGTAAGTCGAAGCCAAGATACCCCAGACCATAAAACTGTGCACCTTCCCTTTGAAAATGTATATCTAACTGAACAAATCTTTATTAAGTATTCTTTTTACCAAATGTGTCAGATCAACACATTCAACTGTTTGTATTTGGAACCTTTTCTATGATCTGCTTATTTCAGTGTTCGACAATATCTAATGGATTTCTACCAAACTGATTTTATTATGAATTGCAACCTGTGATACACTCCTCAAAGCTTTATCTTTGGATCATTTTATGTATTTCGCTTGCATCTACAATGTGCACCTTTAATCGTGCTATTTTATCAGCTTTTTTATTTTAAGTTTAGTTTACTTTCTTTTTTGTTGTCTTGCAATCATGTATACACTTCTTGTGTGCCTTTTTTATTAAAGTAACTACGTGCTTTTGTGTATAGCGATTAATACATTGTTGGCGCTCAGTTGATTTGTTGTACACAGCTTCATGGTCATAACAATACGTGTGAATGCATGATGTATTAGGATTAAAGGACAGAAGTAAAGTTGCAATTTGGTTGGGAGAGGGGGGAGTGCTTGAAAGTGCTTGAAATTATATTGTTTTGCAAATCAGCAGTGAATTTTTTTTCTGTAAAAATATCAAGTAATTAATAGCTGTACGTAAACAAGCAGGTAGTTAGAACTGTCAATTGAGTACATAACATTTTATTAGCAAATATTAGTAGAGCTACTTAGCTAGTTTGATTTGTATGATTTTGAGCACTTAGTGAATGATGGGTGTGTTTTTTCTTATCAGCTCAAATATCATCTTACCAAAGAAACAATTCCTAAACAGTAAATGGATGTTTTGAACCACAGTTGAGCAACTGTTTCTTGTGTCCTGCCTGATTTGGATGTATATCAAGAGGACAAAAATAGATATACAAGTCTGTATTGTCATGTAATGACAGAAATTATTTTAAAACTGTACATTTAATGTATGTTTAGACCACAGTTGAATAACTTGGTTTATAATGGCCATTCTGATCCTGAAGGTGTTGGCTGTAGGACTAACAGGGTGGGTCAAAAATAAAAACCGGAGCCTCCCTGATAAGTGGAGTAATACGTGTCCTTACTGCTTTTCATGTGCCCTATTTTTCTATTTATTTACTCAGCTTAAAACTGTTGGCTTTATAATATATATATATTCCTCCATACATTTTCATACAGCTTTTCATGTTAACCATTTATAGACATGAAGTTTTTCCTTCTGTGTGTCTTTTCACAAAATTTACATAAATAAAAAAATTTTTATTATGCTGGAATGTTGTGGATTTGTCTTTTTATAAATATAACTGCAAACTTTGCTCATGGATTTATGCTTGATCAAATGCATTGACAAAGATTAAACATTTTTGGCTAATCTTAATTATATTTTTACTGCCACACTTCATACATTTTAGCTACATTCATGGCGAAGTAGGTCATTACTGATTTACCTAATGTAATGCCAAAGAGGTGCACACACTCTCCTCTATCGGTTTGGAAACTGAAGCTTGGTACCACATTAAATTGTAGTTGGCTGTATATTTATGGAGGGAGATTGCTTGATTGGTCTGCGCTCTTGTTTTATTTTAGACAGTCATTTCCCTTCATAAACAAACAGGCAACCACAGACCAATGTTGGTCTAGTATGTTTATGAAATTACTGTGAAAACACGAGCATGGAACTGACTATAGTCTCTAGTGTTACCAGTTCTGCAAGTCTTTGGATTTGGGAGGAAACCAGAGTACCTGAAGGAAACCCATGCAGACATTGAGAGAACATGCAAACTCCACCCAGACAACCTTGGATTGTCTTACCTGGGAATTGACCCTGGGATTTCTTGATTTGAACCAACAGTGCAACAACTAAGCCATAATTTATTAAAACTATTTATTGTGCTACCATTTTTTATTTATAGAGATTATTCTTTGTATTTGGCAGTTAAATAAAAGTTAACACCTCTCTGTAAATTTTGTGTGTACAGTTAAATCAATCTTAAATCAGATTAGAACATTTATCCATGCTGAGCTCAATGTCGAATGATGAGTACATGCCTGCAAAGGAACGACAAGTTTCTTTTCATTCACTTGTTACAGAATGAATCTTTGCTATGTACGTGTCTGACGTGAGCTTATTCTTTCATCCACCTTGCTTGCAGCACAGGGTGGCTTAAACCTCCAAACTTTCTCATTGGTGGATGAGTACACTGGGTGTCTGCGCTTGGCATAACACCTCATGGTACAATTTGAGAAACCAGAAACCCTGTTTATATCAGGTGCAATAATTCCATCACCCGATGACTCAAAAGTAAAAGCCTCTGACTAAAACCCAGAATAGCCACTGTCACTGTTCCTGGTTCAGTAGTTACTTTTTCAACACTCCATGGCAGTTCTTGGAAACTCAAAGTCATTCTATTAATTGCACGAGGTCAACTAATATATCAGTAACTATCATCAAGTCCAGCAGATGGGTGTGTCTGTAAATCATCATTATGGAGTAGTTTCCTATTACATAACAGCTAAGCATTACATCAGGAAGCCATGTGGGAAAATCCTAGCATTCCGTGTAACTCTATCGTACAGTGATTGTACATAGGTGTTATGCAATGGAATATTCATTGTACCACATCAATCTACAATCAATCATACATTATTATTTTAAATAAATCATGTATTTATAGCTTCTTTAAAAGCAATTACAAGTTTTAATCAAAAATATGTGGACTGAAATAATACTCAATTTGCCTCAATTGCACAACAAAATCAAGTGTGCAAAAAGTGGTGTGAATATTATGTGCAGCAAATGTTTCTGCTATAAAAAAGTTAGACTAATATTTTAGGGACATGCAAATAAAGTTTGGTATTTGCAAATGAATAAAAATGTTTATAGTTGCAGTAAGTAAATGAATAAAACAGGTCCTGCAGCATTGCAGATGTGAACAGAATTTTGACAGTGTACATAAAACGTCATTACATTAGGCATACATTCTGCCATGATTTACAATGCTTTTTAAAAATAGACCAGCTGATTTCCAGCCTCCAAGCTCTGAATGGTATGGCTTAATAGTGTTAATAGGGGTCAAGAAAAAAAGCACACTACTGCATTTCTAAAATAATACCAACGAAATTACCTACATTAAATTATTTTAAAGTATACACATTAATGCACGTGTACATCTTGTTTTTAAAGAAACCAATTTGAAACTCTGTGCCAAGGACAAAAAGCATATCAGCTTCATTGATGGTAGATCGAAGGACCGGGATGTAAACAGCAGGACAGAAACAAATCAAAGTAAGTTAAATACACATTGTTCAGTTCAGCTCATTGCACCACCAGTGCTTGTTTTAGTAAAAGTATCTTGAGTATCGTGTTGTGTACCTGTTGTTTAAATGGCTTCTTAATTGCTAGTAAACAAACATTTAACACAATCACATTTTTTAGCAGACTTTACGTTTCAGAAATGCATCGTCATGGATAGATAGATAGATAGATGGATGGATGGGTGGATGGATGGATGGGTGTGTGGGTGGGTGGGTGAGTAGGTACTTTATTAATCCCGAAGGAAATTAAGGAATATCCATTGTACCACATCAATCTACAATCAATCATACATTATTATTTAAAAAAATCATGTATTTAGTTAATCATGTATCATTAATACATGTATCATGTATCATATATTAATTATGTATCATTGTTCCTCAGCAGTAAGAACAAAACTGTAATCTATTGCACATAGATTTGAAACAGTGAAGAATCAGGTGATATAATAACCATATCTACATTTTGTAGTTCCTTCATCGTGAGAACTATTTACATTTCCTGGTAGTTTTACAAAAAAGCCACTATTTTAAATAGTCATATATGTTAATGAATGCAAATAAAAGCGAACAGTTGTGCAGCACGAGCTCGGATCTGTGAGCAGTCTTTGTTACAGTGTTGGAACAAACAGAACAGGTCAGCCAGTCCAGTACGCTGCCTACCGAGGCCACGTGGCACAGTGTCTAGAACCTCTGTGGCATGTGTAATGTGAGATAAAGCAAACGAGTTTCAGCCTGGGACCATTTTCCTCTCTGATGATTCTGTATACAGATCTACACAACCCTGTTCAAAAATCCGGCTGAAAAACAGTTGGTCAAAACACACCCAATGCTGGTTAGCTATTTTCTTCTTAAGAACACTTTATATACAAAAAAAAACATACAGATACAAAACAATAAAGTAGAAAATAATGTGAAATGATCACAATAAGCTTGCATCTCCATACAAATAGCTTTATTCCCTGCTAAAAATGTAACAACAAATAATCAACCAGTTATATTATTATATATAACAGGAAAGTGTGATTACTGTAACTACTAATGAATTTGTCTTCTGATTCTGGATGGGGAAGAGAACTAACTTCTTTTATACAAGGTGTTTGTTTATACAAGAATTATACAAGAATTGGCCTTGGGGCTTTCTGTGTGGAGTTGATATGTTCTCCCTGTGTCCGTGTGGGCTTACTCAGGTTTCTTCCCACAGTCTAAAAACATGCCGGCAAATTGAAGAGACCAAGTTGTCCATGAGTGTGTTTGATGTGAGTTGTGTATTGTTTGAAACTTGTGTTATGAACGTTTCCTGTAATGGATATGAACTGAGGTTTAAAACATGACATCAATAAATAAATTAATACATTTATACTGTAGCTGGACAAAGATTTCTTCCCACGATGAAAAGGGTTTAATTTACGAATAACAGTTTTTTATACCATTATTAAAACAAATTTAAAACAGTGAAACGTCATTTCTAATCAGGCAGAAAAGAAAACACCCGATTCTTTCTACCACGTGCTCTAGGACCCCAATATGTCCATGCTTGCTGAACGTGAGTTGTGAATTAGTTTTCTTTTAATACGAATTGTTAATAGCAAAAAATATTATTATTGTACCAGTGAGATTATTTTATAAGTTGATGTGTTTTGACTGTATCTTATCTAAAGTTTACTATAAGACTTTACAAACGTTTGCTTCATGTTTTAGCATCTGTGCTAACAGCTTCGATGCTAAGCTTATTTGTTATTAATGTTTGTTCACATTTTTATTCAACTTTATATAAGCATCTAATAATTCCTAATTATCTATTGCGTTAAACTGATTCAAACCACACACACACACACACACACACACACACACACACACACACACACACACACACACACACACACACACACAAACACA
>JAOUQU010427810.1:0-10370 GCA_028566735.1 Ammoglanis amapaensis | reverse complement strand
GACATAAGGATCTCGTTATAACGACATAAGGATCTCGTTATTACGACATAAGGATCTCGTTATAACGACATAAGGATGTCGTATATACGGAAGCCGTATTTACGAGAAAGCATGGAAGCTAACTGATGGACGGTTGTTCACGTTAGAGACTTACAGTTATCTACAGTTGTGCTTTGTATTAAAGCAAATTTTTGGCTCCCGCTGATAGTTACATCATTTGGTGAACTCGGTCTCCAATATCCTGCTAATAGTTGGTTACGTTGTTAGATTTTCTGTTCTTTTCGTAAACGGCAATGGCAGACAGCGACGAGGCTAGACTTTGGTGTTTTTTGCGAAACCGAGGAGTTGAAGAGGAAAACATATTGAAAATGACACAGGATAAGGTTGGTTAATTATCATTATATACATTCATTATCTCCATAACCAATTCATTGAGTCAGCATAATATTTTCGTTTTGCCTTATAGCATGCCGCTCATTACTCTACAGAACAAATGTTAACGTTTGATAAATTAGGCCATTGGGATAAGAAAATCCATCACCTATAACTATTGTAGAAATTTATACTGTAAAATTACTGTAAAAATTAAATTAACGATGTGAATTTGAACTTCAAAATGTAAGTTGGTTAAATGTTAGAACATGTCCAAAAGGCGGCAGCAATACAACAAAAAATAAATTACAATGCATTTTGGCCAGGTGTTTTTTGTATGTTGTTTAGTTGTGTCTTTTTTATATTGAGTATTGAAAGTGAGTCACGGCTGTTTTGAGCTGTGTGTTCCCAATGAAGTGAATGTTTTGTATGAACGTTCCTGAGACGCATCCATATAGCACGATGCTGCCGCCACCACCATGCCTTGCTGTTGAGATTTGCAAAACGTGTGTTCATTATTTTTTTAAATGTTTGTCTGTTTACAGGTAGATGCCTCAATAATAGAATTAATGAGCGATGAAAGCTTGGCTCTGTATATTCCTGTCTATGGAGACAGGATTGCTACAAGGCAATTCTGCATGGAAAGAAAAAGGACACATGGAACTGATGTTAAAAGAATGTCGTTGTTGGAGAAGCTAAGACAAAAAATGGGAGTAGGGAAAAGAACAGAAAGAAATGAAGACTTGAACGATGAGGGTAACACTGAGCCAATGCACACTCGTAAGCACATGAGAAACAATAGAGCAGCTGTTAAAAAAACCAGAAAGGTTGAGATAGGGTGGGTTCATGAAGGAAAACAAGTA
This sequence comes from Ammoglanis amapaensis, assembly GCA_028566735.1. Lineage (NCBI taxonomy): Eukaryota > Metazoa > Chordata > Actinopteri > Siluriformes > Trichomycteridae > Ammoglanis > Ammoglanis amapaensis. The sequence continues at coordinate 9,135 of JAOUQU010427810.1, read as the reverse complement.
AGGAAACGTTTGGGTGGAGGTACAAGAATTCTTGATTTGCCCAAGGAATCAAAAAAAGTTGACATATTAGGATATGCCAAGGATCTTTTTTTTCCCAATGGAATATCAAAAAAAGGACATTGGGAAAACTTTGTTCATGACATTTTAGATTATCAGGAATCCCAGCTTGAAAATAGTGTCACTGTAGGAGAACTTTATTCTGTGCTGAAAATGGGGGTCTTAAGATTTTACCTGACCACAAAGGTCATAACGAACGAAGATGAATCTGCACCTGAGACCATCAGTGACATAGGAGAACAAGTGTTGTATGTTGAAGATGAACAACAAACTGACAATTTTTTTGTTGTCTCAACCAGCGTTGAAGCAACTAATAACTTTCTATCAGACTCATCTGAAGTTAGCTTTGGTCCATTCGTTGGTGAAGCATCAGCAAGTCAGTTGGATGACACATTGTTAATTGACCAAGATGAAGCATTTGCAGAATCTGGAGAGCAGCCTGGATTGAATATTTTAGTTGAGCCAGCTATACCTTCAGGACCAGAATATGAAGTCCAGAAAGTTAGAATAAAGCTTCATAGAGTCAATCTTTTTGAGGAGATGATTAACTACTTTAAAGACCCAGCAATTTAATAAAGATTTAATATCTTTGGCCTTAAAAGACGATATGCTTGCTGATGACAAAGAGGACTTGATGGATCTTATGGATCGTTTGGGCGTTAAAACAGTTCTCACAAAAGACAATCTGAGATCAATTATGCTACAGGTTGCTCATAAACAGTTAATCCAGCAACCCAAGTATGCACTAGACAATATGTCTGAAGTCTCGCAGCCCATCTTCAGGGAAATATTCATTGATCCATTGGAGATGCAGAAAGTCAAGCAGAAAGTCAAAGTTTCCGATTTTTACAGCAGTACATTAGAGGGCTGGATAGTGGAGGCCTTAGAAGGATGCTTAGATTTATTACAGGGTCTGACATTGTCTGTGTTGACAAAATTGAAATTTTGTTCACATCCTTGGATGGCATATCAAGACGACCAATTGCACACACATGTGGTCCAATTTTCGAGCTTCCCAGTACATACAATGCCTATCCTGAGTTATGTAATGGAGAACATCCTGTCTAACAAAAATGTTTATGTTATGGACATTGTTTAGAGTACAGGGTCAGACATTTTTTAAACAAGATCGTTGTTTTGAATTGTAGTTAATGAACAGTGTTCTTAGCATTCTAAAAACCAATAAATGTAATCTAAATATAGATTAAATGAATCTATATTTATCTAAATGAACAACCAGTAACATTGTGAAATCATGTCTGCACATGTGTTATAATAATAATAATAATTAAGGTAATGCTCTTCCATAATAGAACAGGATAAAATCACAAGGGAAGGGACATTGCAGACATTCTTCTCTACAAGCATCAATTACTTGTTGGGATAAAGGTTTCAGATGATCATGTGCCACAAAAAGAAGTGGAAGGGTATACATCATTAATAGACGTCCATGTGGTGCAACTGCATTCCTGTAAGGTCTATTTCTATGGGCATTCCACAAATGCACAAGTTCCTCCTACAAAAAACAATCGTTTCATTGTTATAACACCTCTCTTCGCGAGAGCACGCAAACGCACATAATTTGACAGAGTAAATAGATGCTCACCTCAATAATATTCAAACAAGTAAACAGAATTAACTGTTTGTCGAGAAAACCCCCACTGTGATGCTAAAAGTGGTTCATCCAGTCATGGCAATGCGGTTTTCTTATGAATGCCCCTCCAGCTTTCAATTCGCTGATTGTGATTGCTGGATCCATAAATGTAACAATCACTTCTACACTGATTATGGACCTCATTCCTTAAAAACTTTTGCATTTGTTCAATTATACAGTTTTCTGTCCCTATGTCCGTTCGAATTTTGGTGGGTTTTCCTATTCTCCACCTCATGAAAAAAGTAACTGGCAATTATCTTTGGATTGCTGTTTGTTTTGTAGGCATGAAGCCAAACAACCATTCTTGAAAAGCCATCCATAGCTCTATTAATGTAGATACAATAAGGCTTTAGTTTATCATATAAGTCCACAAATAATTTTCTGCATCTCAGCACAACTCTGTATGGATCTAGAATTTGTAATAAGAGCCTGATTGTGTCCTGCCTGACAACATACCCAGCCTGTAGACATTTGAGATGATGAAGCTTATAACCATGCAGCTTACCATGACAATCAAGAGTCTCCATTAGGAAGAGTGCAATGTCCAAGATATCCGACCGGTTTCTACATCTGTGTAAGGCCTGGGATTTAAGAATCCGTCGCAGAGTACGAATACTAATCAAGATTCTATCTATGTATCTTAATGACATCCAAATTTCTCTGTGGCTTAAACCAAGCATTAAGTCGATTAGTTCAGTCGATTGCGCCATTTTAAAGTGTATAAAATAAACAAAAGATTGCGTATTTTCCTGACCAGATAGCCATATGAGTTGGCACAACAAAAGTTGTAATCACATCTGTATGTCGTTAAAACAACATGCTCATGTCGTAATTACGACATCTTTATGTCGTAATAACAAGATCCATATGTTGTTAAAACGACATCCTTATGTCATAATAACGAGATCTTTATGTCATAAAAACGACATTCTTATGTCGTTTAAACGGCATCCTTATGTCGTGATAACTTAAAAAAAATTGTTGTAGCAACGTCCATGGGAGATACGTGCCTGATCTTTGGTTCACATTAAACGGCGCAATTTTCTGAATCAATTCATGCTTGTCATAGACCATTGTTTTATTATTGCTAAATCAAAGCTGCTGCTCTCCCTGTATCACACAATTGGACACACACGTGCTTATATCAAGATACAGATGCTTCCATCACAAGCACGCACAATGGAATATAAGGAATGGATTCATCGTATAAGATTATGTCCCCAGTGTTCGGGTTTTGCAGAGAAGCAACAAAATGTTTATATGTGCAATTACGTTCATGTTTATACGTGCAATACCTTCAATTAAGCATTAATGTATCTAATCTTTCTGTAGTTTACATTTCAATAACCGTGCACATTTACAACCGAGCGACTTTACAAAAGGACCGGGCTAACTGTACATCTTATGTTCTTTAATGAGCTAGCTGCTAAATAGAAGGATGCCCTAAATACTGCCCGTTCCTCTTATTACTTCTGCATAATAAATTGTAGTACTCATAGACCCAAAGCCATAACAAAATTAACAAACTTCTCCAACCACCCTCAGCATCATCTCATCCCAATCCAGAACAGTGTCAGATTATTCTCGATTTTTTCCAGGAAAAAATATACAATTTTTTTCAACATTTTCCTCCAATTACTAGATCTTCCCTTTCTCAAATCTGTCATCTCAGTGTCTCACCTGCTTCAAGGCTGTTGGTCAATCCACTATGTCTGATATCATTACCAAGTCTTTTTATCCTGTTTGATCCTGCACCCTCTACTCTCCTTTAATCTCTTTCGTCTGTTATATCTGTGCCTATTTCCCACCTCATAAATCAGTCCTTCTCACAAGGTACTGTCCTATGTTCCCTCAAAATCGCTGCCGTCACACCCATACTCAAGAAACTTGGTCTAGAATCATCTGTACTGTCCAATTTTCGACCCATCTCAAATCTTCCATTTATTGCTAAGATCATGGAAAAAGTTGTGGCCGTACAGCTACAAGACTTTCTCTTCAGTAATGGACTTTATGAGCAATGGTCTTTTTCTTACTTAGCACAGTACAGAGTCTGCTCTGTTAAGAGTGACAAATGACTTACTGCTCTCTGCAGACTCCAAACTGTTTAGCATCCTGATTCTCTTAGACCTCTTTGATACCTTTAACCAGCACATTCTTATTTCCTGAATATAGTCCATCTGTGTCACTGGACTGGCCCTTAGTTGGTTACAATCATATTTCACTAACAGACGACATTTTATATTACTTGGCCCTCATAAGTCTTCCATCGCTTATGTTGCTCAAGGGGTCCCCCAGGGCTCCGTTCTTGGATACCTTCTTTTTATAGTGTACATCACTCCAATAGGCCAGATCATTCAGAAACATGGCCTCAAATTCCACTGTTATGCAGATGATATTCAGATTTATATAAGTACTGCTTCCCCCTCAGCCTCTGCCAAAACATCAAGCACCTGCATTTCTGATCTTAAACTGTGGTTACACCACAGATATCTCAAACTCAATGCTGAGAAAACTGAAGTGCTATTAGTTGGTTCCAAATCACTACTCTCCAAAAAGCCAAACATCACTGTCAATATTGATGGTGTGTCTATTAAATCAGCTCAAGTCATTAAAAACCTCAGCTGCTTTTTCGACCAATCACTTACTTTTGAAATACACATCAAGTCTCTCACCAAAACTGCATTCTACCAGCTGCACAATATAGCCGGCCTTCGCCCGATTCTCAGTGGCGATGATGCAAAAATGCTTATCCATGCTTTCATATTTTCTCGTCTAGACTACTGCAACTCCTTCCTCTATGGTCTTCCTGTTAAATTAATAAACCACCTTCAATATGTTCAGAACTCGGCAGCTCGAGTCTTCACCTAAACCAAATGCTCTGCCCACATCACATTCGTCCTCCAGTACCTACACTATTTACCCGTCATCTGGACCAGTATCTCTGGGATGATGTGATTGAATGCTGACCTGAAGTCTATAAAGCTGAAGATCGCCTATAGGGCGAATCGCTCAATCGCCATAAACATTGCACTTCACACTGCGCTGAGTCATCAGGAGCATAGGGAGAGTTACGTGAGGATGCTTTTCCTAGACTTCAGTTCAGCATTCAATCACATCATCCCAGAGATTCTGGTCCAGAAACTCAAAACTCTGGGCATTCCACCTCCATCTGCCAGTGGATACAGAGCTTCCTCACAGACCACCCACAGTCAGTGAAATTAGGCCCACACCTCTCTTCCATCATCACACTCAGCACCGGCTCCCCTCAAGGCTGTGTACTGAGCCCTCTCTACACCTATGACTGCTCCCCGACCCATCTCTCAAACACCATCATAAAGTTTGCAGATGACACCACCGTGGTTGGGCTCATCTCAGGGACAGCTCAGGGACAGCTTTTTTCCAAGCTCCATCATGGCAATAAACGATAAAATATACAGCAAATAAAACATTAAAATCCAAACCCCATGTGCAATAATCAATGTGTGAAATTTACCTCAAGGTGAAATAGTTCACAATATCTCCCATGTACAATATATCCCAATATTAAAAAGAAAAAAACAAAGTCTTATATTTTATCTTCATTTTTGTATTTATATATAGTGTATATGTTTGTCTTATTATACTTAACTTGTCTCTTCTATTTTATTGTGTCTTTTTTCATTTTTGTTTTTATATTGTCTACAAACATGCACCTTGGAGCGGCAAATCTAATTTCATTGTAATGCAAATTATAATGACAAAAGAGGCTATTCTATTCTAGTAAGCACAACCACAATCCATATATCAGACGCATCGGATATTAAGGTGCATGGTTGATTTGTTTAGAGAATTAAAAGCTTTTAAGTGCTTTTAAGCCTTATAATCTGAAAAATACAGTATGTCTCATAAACGAACATTCTGTACATGAGTAGTCGTAATTCAGAGATATCAGAGTTGTATTAAACACTTGAATTTGAAAGTGACAAACCAGAGTTACCTGATGTGCTGCAAGAGTATAAAGACCTATTACAATTACTTGTTATATCATTTTTAATTACCCAGATAAGTTGATAACAAAAATTTTCAAACAAGGAACGTAAATACCAGGTACTCCAATTAGGCCTGACAATTGGGCAGTTATTGGTAAGAGCACAAACTGTTGCTGTTACTCAGCCATTGTCTTGCGGCGCTTTTTTACTGTCCCGCCACACTCAGCAACTGTCTTGCTGTTTTATTAAAATAAAAGACAAGCAAATCTAAATTTTATAAAATTTAACTAAAAACCTTAGTAAAAACATGCATGTCACACAAATAAAAGACTGTTGCAAAGGTTTTTTTTTTTACTTTAATAAATCCAAAAAAATAAATAAATTACTTTACCAAAGTACTTTATCTTAGCAATAACCACTCCAATATTTGTCCAGAGGCAAGAAATATTTAAGCCATGTATCTCAAAACCTGATAAAATTGTTGTAGGATGCTGAATGACTTAGAAAGTGAATAATCAAATTAGTCATTTTCAAAATCAATTAAGGAATACCAACAAATCAAAAGTTGGATCTTTATATTTCCTATGGATAACCAAACAAGTCTACTTGTGTGTCAATTGTGTGCCATCTTGGCCAGGTTTACCTCAAAAATCTCCTTAAATAAATGCTAAAATGCTACATTTGTGTAAAAATAGGTAATGACTACTTATAAACCATCTAACAGATTATTTGACAGTGAAATACTAGCTACTGCGGCATGAGCATTTTTATTACATAAATGAGTCTTTGTATGCAATTTCATCATGTTTTCTATCCAATAATATTGCTATATGTTCTTAGATCAAACATCAGGACATTAAAAACTCAATTCAGAGTAGCTTTAATCATGGTGGCAATTTTAATGATCTTTAGGTGGGCAAAAAATAGAAAATTATTATAAAACAAATTATTTGCATTACTTTCAAATACTGACACAGATAAAGAACTAAATCAACTCAAAATAGCTCAAAAATCAACTTAAAATTTTTAAACATAGACATGTTTACATGTTTTTGGACTGGACATAATTGAATATGAACAACATGCATAGTCCAGGAGTGTGTTTGATGTGACTTGTGGATCGTTTAAAATGTATGTGATGAATGACCTAGATTCTTTAAAAAATAACATATAACTAAGCAGATTACTACTATGTTAATGTAATTACATTCTCATGAAACTTTGAGAACTTTGACTTTAACTACTGCTTTAGTGTCATTGGTGTAGTAAAATACTTCCAGAGATACATCTGACTGCTTTAAAGATTTTCTAAGGGAAGAATGAATAAAAAACATTAAACATTCAAACTTTGTTAGAGTATTTTATTAATTGTTTTTACTTTTGTTTTATTCTTATTAATAAGACCCTTGATTCTCTCTTGACGCAGAGTCTGCAATGTTCTTCCAAGATTGAGAAATTGTCAATCATTAATGCAAAAGTGTATCAAATGAAAATTATGTACCAAGTCATATTGAACCAAAAAAAGAAATAACTGTCAAAATTCAATAGCACATTTCTTCGGCATCCACAAGTGAAACATGCTCTGGTAGTCTGGTCACTAACACCAGCATAGTCTTTGTGTAGCCATTCTTTGCAGGATCCACACTGTACTAAACAGAGATTTTAGATCTCAGGATGCAGTGGCATAAATGAGTAGAAAAGATGTAATATCTAAAATCTACAAGCTAAATTTCCAACCCTCCTATCCTCAGCTTCTGGAAGACATGTTCCATGAAAAATACATTCCCTGTCAATCATTTAGCAGCATCAATTGTTGGCGACACTTGTCTTAAAAACAAGCCTCCACTGGCACTATGGATCCTTGGCCGTCAGTTCTCCACTCACACCACTATGCACTCGCACATACACACAAAACCAAATAAACAAAATCAACCCACACCAAATAGTATCACACATAAAGAAAGGAGAATCTCCTATAAATGGCTAACCCACACAAAGGATCCCAAACGACGCCCGTGCAACATTTAAAATAAACCACTTGCTAAATAACTGAATAGTACGTTCCTAATAACTGGTCCCACTAAAATAATTTAGGGTCTCGATGTCCCACCCCCAAACAATATAATAAAGAAATTAAGAATTAACACTTAAGGTTCCCGAAAAAATACATAAATAAAAATAAACAAATGAATAAACACGTGGGTAATGCCACCCCCACCGGGTTCAAAATACACAAAAGAAGCAATACCAATCACCGCATGGGACAGAAAGGACACCACAATTGGTTTTGACAACCCAGTATGGCGAAACAACGTCCGGTATATCAAAACGGCATCCAGTATAGCAAAACAACGTCCGGTATAGCAAAACAGTGACCGGTATAGCAAAACAGCGACGGTATAACAAAACAGGGGAAACACTACAGTGGTTGCTCCAGCTCAAAACTTCCTGTGCAACAGGGGAGCACCGGCTCTACCGGTTACACATGGACATATGTCTATGTCATCTACCTTTTAATGGAAGCCAGTACCCCCGAATGGAACAAGGCCGGTCAGGTATGTAGGTTGCAAGGCCAAGATTGCCAGGTACTATTTTTTTTAAATGGCTACAGCCTAGTCGCTATTTTGCCTTTTTTTTGCCCCTGATAATTCCTCATTTTCCGGTTAGCAGGAAACTAGAGCTGGCATCACCTATAGTAGCAATATGGCATTCATAAGGCACCAAATCGGTAAGCTTTGCCAAACTGCTTGTATAGTCTAGGGGTTTAAGCGGTGGCCTCCACTGTCACCATCCATTAACTTTTTAATAATGTTAAATGTTTAAATAATGTCATAATCACCTTGTTAACATTTCTAGAATTTTCTTTTTTAGCTCTGTGCTTAGTAAACATGGTTGTTGGCAATATACTGGTCATTTTATCTTGCAGAAATTTGTATGTGGTTTTACATCTAAAGTTTTACAATTAAAGTGCGACAATGTTTATACAGATAAGCGTTCCTACCTTGATTATTCACTAGGTAGGTATGAACTCACAAGAGTTCCTGTTCAGGCTGTCAAAGGTAATGACCCAAAACTCACTATCTGAATTACAATAGGCTTTATGTATTGTTCGAAACAATGCTATAATAACTTAAACATGAGTTATGTGCAATATGTATCCGTATAAAAAAAAGAGCTAAAGCCATCTACAGTGGTGTGAAAAAGTGTTTGCCGCTTCCTCATTTCCTGTATTTTGCATGTTTGTCACACTTGTTTCAGAACATCAAACCAATTTAAACAATAGTCAAGGACAACAAAAGTGAACACAATATGCAATTTGTAAATGAAAGTGTTTATTATTAAATAAGTAAAAAAATCCAAACCATCATGGCCCTGTTTTAAAAAGTGATTGCCCCCCTCGTTAAAACATACTATAACTGTGGTTTTTAACACCTGAGTTCAATTTCTCTAGCCACA
>JAOUQU010427799.1:0-10371 GCA_028566735.1 Ammoglanis amapaensis | reverse complement strand
GGACAATTTCACATTTCCGATCAACCTAGTGCATGTTTTTGGACTGTGGGAGGAAACCGGAGTATCCGGAAAAAAAACCACGCTGACACATGCAAACTCTGCACAGAAAGTTCCCAGCCCGACCCGGGGATCGAACCCAGGACTTCTTGCTGTGAGGCAACAGTGCTAACCATTCAGCTACCGTGCCGCCCTAAAACTAGATAATGGATGGATGAAAAAAATTGAATAATTTGCTTTCATATCATCACACAAAAGTCTTCTCAACTCTAAAGCTTCTTTGAGTGACACATAAATGTATTTGCTGAATAAGATATTAATGCAATACAAACACATGTGCAAACCCCGTCATCAGTGCTAATGTAATCAGTAAAATTATCTGTATTTATGTATATTTATTTTAAAAAAAGTTAAACCCAGTCTGATTGTATACAAGTGTTTAAAAATAAGTATTTCATTACATTCTGAAAGCCATGCGAGTGCCCTCTCGACCTGCTAGCTTTCCTGTCCGCCCTCTTTAGTTATCAAATCAGTCAACCTCTGATCAGGGTCCCCTGTACTGCACCCTCAGCACTTTGTTTACCCTGGTGAGCTGCTGAAAATGAAATGTGCAATCAGTCTATATTAGTTTTTCCTTGGACCCAATAAGCCTGTCTGAAAGAATGTGAGCATATAAATATGTAATAATAGCAGACCGTTCCCTGGATGGTCAATTAGACGTTCATTGTTGTAATGATAAGTATTGTGGTGCTGTTTTCTGTGACATTTAGCAGAAGTAGTCTACCTGTGAGGGGGATGATGGTATAAACAAACTTTTTTTTTCTGACCCTGGAGATAATGAGCAGATGGTGGACTAGAAGAAACATTTGCATACACACAGAGACAAAATAGTGGCAACTACTTATTGACTATATCAGAATCAAGTTGTTGAAGATCTTGAAGCTCCTTATATATAAAATTTATAAAGCTAGACGGGCTGGGAATGGGTCAAGAAGGTCCTGCAAAATAGTGACTGGTCTCTGCAGACATGCTGACTACTGTGTGGATTTTCCTCCAGCTCTGGGATGCACTGCAAACACATGAGTCAAGACGGGTCCTTAAATGCTGAGTTAGTTACAGGTCTGGTAGTACTTAGAATATTATTGCCTTGTGTTATGTCACATTGTCTTGTTTCCAAATCATATCGCAACAGCTGTCTAAAGAGGATAAGTGGTCATAAAAGTGTGTCTTTATAATATATTTATCACTTTGTATGTATACTTTTGGCCCTATAGTGTGTATTGTATAAATAGGTTTAAACCAGGTTGGATGTTTAGAGTTTGTGTTGTGTACTTGAATTTATTGCCACTTGAAACCATGTCTTCCTGAAACTCAGTTGTCCACAGGGGAAGTTATGTGATACTATCAATATAGATCACCAATGGCCATCACTGAGACACATGAACGTCTTCTGTGAGGGGGTGTCCACATACATCTCTAAATCATGAAAGTAAAGGAAACAAAAAAATAAAAGTAATAAATGCATATATACTAATAACATTTAAATGTTTTGAAACATATCAAGCACTTCAATTCAGAGTTACATTCATAAATGTCACTTTAAACTTACAAATACAACAATATTTATGGAAACCATATAAGATTTATCTGGAAGTCTTAGACAAACACTAAGAAGGACAAACACTTATACAAATCAGTATTTCAGACCTTTTTAACAGAAATAAACATGTTTTAGGCAAAAATGACCGCCTGATTTATACCTATGCATCGACTTGACACAAGACATACATCTTTTTTTTTTTTATCGTCCAGTGTCATGGTCATATGCACTACAATTGTAGTAACTAGCAAGAAAGGTCATTGTAGACTTTAGCTGATCAATATTGAACAAGGGATGTTTTTAAATGTTGGATCATAAATCAAACATTGTAAACATGATGGCACCGGCATATGCAGAGAGCGAGCACATTAACTACAAGTGTGATGCTCCATCGTTTTGGAAAGGCATAGTACTCCCCCTTGTGGTCAGAGTTGCTACTCTGCATTGTTTCGACACATAGTTTGACATTTTGGACGGTCAGGTTAATTGTAGATATTGCCTTTGAACATTGTAACTGACGGGTAACCTGTTCAGGTGTTTAGTGTATTTAGCATAACATGAAATAAGAATAGACATTGGTAAAACTAGATAATATATGAACGGATGGCTCAGTGAGACTGTTATGAGCTGCAAGTGCAAACCACAGAGTTCTTCATGTTATTGGTTTGGTAGCTGACATTTAGCTATAGATAAGATTGACATCTTTTCAGTATTATTAGAAGGAATGGCAATAAAAGATAAAAGATTAATGCTTTACCAACACCAGCTTTTTGGGAGGTCTGAATTGCAAGAACAAGCATACGTATCTAAACAAATGAATTGCAGCAGACCTGAAGGAAATACACTCTGCAATGAAACAAATTGTTGCATTTGCCATACATTTTCTGATTTGTTGTTGTATATCGATCGGCACACTGGAGTATCTGGCTGTTGGAAAACAGGAGCTGTAACAGCTGCCGTAAAGTAAGTAAATAAACACAGAATGAGCCAGAGCAGATCATCCCACACGGCCATACTCACACCGCAGCCCAGCATAGCCATCTGCTCACGGGCATTTCATCACAGCCTTCAGGAACACAAAGTGCCAATACTGTCTATGGAAGCTCATGAATGATGCAGTGCTGGACATAAGGTTTATTTCTTTTTATCGTTTATTTTTTTTTCTTTTTGGGAACATTTTTACTCGATAATTGTTATATACTTCATTTTGGGAATTCACAACTACATCATATAGAAGTATTGTGTAAACAAACAAATAACAAGTACACAGTGGAACCTGGACAGACCTTCATTTTACGGGATTCGGATTTAACAGACATAGTTTGAAAAACTGAATGTCTGCTCATATCGTTTGTTAAGTAAATGTCTTTTTGTCTACATACATCATGGTGGGCTTTGTTTTGCCAGGAGTCTCTTTGTTTTAGTCTTTTACTTTGTAATAAATGTTTTTTTTCTTTCTAGTGCTTAGTTGTGGCTTCGACTTTTTTAAGCAACAATATGCATCTAAGTATTTCTGAAAGGTTTCCTGAAAAGTAAAAGAAAAAAAATATTTAAAAATATTTATTCATTCTGTGACATATGTTAAGGAGAACTGGGCTTGTGTTAAGTATGTCCAGGTAGTCGGCTAACATTCCTTGGGCACTTGTTGCACTTTTTAATATTCCATAGGACACTTTTTAATTTAACTGTAGCATTTTCAGCAATCTCCTTAGATCTCTGCTTGGTGAATTGGTTAAACAAATAAGAACCGAATCGCTGCATCAATATGAGTTGCTTTTTTTTTTAAGCCTGGCAGTGTATATAATATTTATCACATATTATCATATTGATGTGGGTGCATCATGGTCTCGCTGTCGGGGTCTTCTCCTCTCCCAATATAAATTTTGCTGTACTAGATCCAGGCTGGTAAGATACACTAATAAATTATTTTTATATTTAAAAAAATGTAAAGGATACTGTCATTAATGAGACTTGGAATTTATTATTTATCTGTGGCTCACAGGATTTATTAGACGAATGCTATAGTTGTTTGATATAACTTTGCCTACTATAGCACTAGATTTGTCATTAACAGACAGGGCTGAAACTTGGTGGAGTGTTTTGCTTTTTGCTGTTGTGCTGACTTTTGTGATGTCTTACATAAAGAGTGACTGTAGTACAATTTCTTTGTAAGATCTATGACATGCGATGACAAAGACAACCGACCCATATCTGGTCAAGTTGATCTTGTCTTTCTTTTGTAGACGTCTGGTCAGAATAACATGGTGGAAGCTCATTTTGTATTCATTACTCCTATTTAATTAACCCAGTGTGAACTATAACCTCTTTGTTGAATTAATGTTGGAGCTTTCACTAATGACATTCTTCTCTAAGACAGATCCCTGAATCTCACAGCCATTTATGTATTCCTCTATTTAATTAAGACTCACTGGCACTGGCTTTTGCAGTAATGCAGCAGTTGGAGCCTGCAAACAAAAGGACATTCATTGGGGATTTTGCTGGACAGCTTTGGTGATTTTACTTTTTTGACTGTTGTTGATTAGGGAACTGAGGGTTTAAGGTCATTGTGCAGCACTACAAAAAGTAATTAGTTAAAGATATACAATAGTTTAACTCTAGCCACAAGATCCTTTCCATAAATTACATGAACAAAAGTATCTGTCTACCTGACAATGATAGCGTTTGCCACAGCAGATCATAATCAGCATTGTTGTTGCATCAATCCTTCTGACACAATCCTTCTATTTACCCAGGTTCAAAACTTGCACTACATTGCACACTGCATCCTATTGGCCACAGTGGTGCCAGACATGATGGTGATAAAATAGTTCATACTTAAATGAATGTATCGTTTTAGCGTCAAATAAAATGTAACGTGTGTTTGCAACTTCAAAAAAACTCATGAATGGTCATCTTTATAATTTTAACAATACAGTCTTTATTTTCTTGGCAGCAAAGTTTTTGCCTTTGATTCATTCTGGGAGCCTGTTTTGAAAAGACTTGGGGCTTTTATTTAGGAATTTGGAATACAGCCTAGAGATCTTCCCAATTAAAGAGTTTGCTGCCCAGTCAGCATCGATGCGAGCTGATTGGTGAAATATGATTCAGCAGATTTACAGCTTCATTTTGAGATCCCTCCTTAACGAGGAGCCCGAACAGTCAATCTCCAATCAATAGCAATCTGCAGCTGTTGCTGCAAGCTGTCTCCCACGAGACCCTTAATGCTGGAGTAATAATGAAAGCGGGAGAAGTGAGACGGGATAATGCTGCACTTTGTCCAAAAATGGAATGGAAATAAGAATGTAAATACAGAGACTCTCTCTGAAAAAAATAGAAGCTACAGTGTGTCCAATGAAAGTCCAAAACAGCAGTCAGCACTGACCTGATCTAGTGTTTCTGTTATCAAAGATGCTTTTGCGTTCCCACTAGTGGACTTTACATTTAGATTTTTTTTTTGCTTCATCAGAACAGTATGAGCCAATGCTGCCAAGATGAAGAACAGAAATCCTTGGTGCTAAAAAAGAGAGGTACAAAAACTTCTCAAACTCCTGATTCCAGAAGGAACAGTTGTATAGAACAGGGCACCCAACCCACCAACAAGAATGTTTTATTCGGTTTCTCTTTAATCTTTGTTGACAAAGAGAGTAAAGAATAAACATGTACAATCACATTTGACTTTAGTTTGCCTGGTGTTTCTAAGCGATGCTGAATCAATTGAAAACCTAAATAAGAAAGCTGCATATAAAGACAAGTAAAGCACTGCTGATCCACCCACTGCATTCAAAATTATAATTATTTTTTAATGACAATATTAACGACAGCAATATCAATACTGAAAACAATAAGATCACTGTATTTATCATTTAATCAATGTATCACTGTTTTTTATTTGGTGTGTGTGTGTGTGTGTGTGCACCACATATCCCAACCTCTTTGGAACCTGGGGTCAGAAATGAAGCATGGATGCGCAGATGTGAACACAGTAAAGTCCACATGGATTGACTGGACTGGGTGGAGGATGTACAGGTGCCGGAAGTCCAATGAGAATTCCAATTGCAAAGTTTAATTCAAGTTGAATCTACACACACACACACACATGCACACACACACACACACACACACACACACACACACACACACACACACACACACACACACGTACATACATGGATTTTTTGTACCTACCTAAAAATACTTTTTTATTTTTGAAATAATAAAATGAAATATTTGAATTTATTATCATTAATTGTCTTTGATTTATTTTTGTTTAATAAACTGGGGAAGAGATCGTATCGCATTGTGCATCTTTACATCGCTAATAATAAAACAAGAGCGCCAAAAACTCGACTTTATACTGAAAACCATTAGTTTGGGATACAGCACAGAAGAGTTAAAATATTAGATAATATAAGATAGTTAAAAATTTTGGTTAAACACTAAATGACAAAATGTGATGAACAGTCACATGACACTGGTGTACAATAAAACATACACAAGCAGGGTACGCAGGCATTACACACAACAAGGTCAAGAACATCAACCCCGCAAATACATGCATCACCCACTAAACCCCCCCACCAACACTCCACCCCAGTTTACTGACTCAGCTGTTTTGTAGGAAACCATTGGCCTTTGAAGATGGGAAGAATCTGTCATTACTTGAGAGATGCAGAAATAGGAAGGGAAGACAGAATAAGCCCTCCATTGTCTGTTCAGTCGCCCCTCCTTCTGTCCGTCGTATCCGAAAAAAATAATTGGGCTGTCCTAATTACAGAGAAGTTCTACAACAGGTGTGGAAAGCTGCACCTGGAGGGACCAGTGTGTGTGGGTGGGTAAAACCTAGGCTGATATAGATAGATGTAATGTGGTTTGTACGGTACACAGACCTACTCTTGTGCTCTTGTAAAAGTGTGTGAACGTACATGCAGATACATAATGATTTTAATGAGGGGGGTCAGACAAAGAAAAAAAAAAGATAAGACTAAAAGAGTCGTCACGTGATTCCTCTAAAAGTTTTGCAGCAAGAAACAAAGACATTGTCAGTTTTTCTTTACCTTAAACCATCATATTGTTTATTTTATTTACCTGATTCCTTCATTCGTGGACAAACACTGCATAACATTATGACCAGTAAGTGTGGGTTCTTTTTAAATCAGTATTAGAAGCAAGAAAATGGTCAGGCGTGAGAATTGGAGTGAGTTTAGCATGGAACGATTTGCAAACGGCATGACAACAGGGTAAAAGCATCTCCAAACCTGCAGCTCTTGTTGGCAGTAATCAGTATCTATAAAGAATGGTCCGAGAAAGGAGTGGTGGTAAACCTGCAACAGGATCATGGGTGGCCATGGCTCACTGATGCACGTTGGCAGAGCACGTTGGATTTTATTGTTTCATCCAGTGTTGCTGTTGTAGATCGAATTGCAATGGAAGTTAATCCAGGTTCTGATAGGACATTGTCAGAAGACACACAGTTCATGTGGCAGGGTTGCAAGGCTGTTATAGGATTAGGAAGGAATCATGGTGGGTCTGATTCACTTGAAATTGCTATCAACAAGTCATATTGAAGTGATGTATGATGTTTATGCTCGTCTGTTGTGTGATATGGTTGATACGGACCCAGAGGTTTCTTGAGGTTGTGATGTTTTGGTAGAAACAGATAAGAAGCAGCTCAATGTCAGGACGATTCTGAGAGTTATCACTCATGTTGTGACGAGACAGTGTGCTTTGGTTTATGTGGGCTTGTAGTTCTGATTTACCTTTTTTTTTTTTTAGATTAAACAAACAAGCACTCTTACCACGATACAATAACACACCAATCCACACCGGCACATTGCAGAACCCCAACATGCCAATGCTGAAGTCTCTAAGTGTGTTTGGGTTTGGTTCCAACACCAAAGTCTAGGAAGGCAAATTTTAAAGGGGTCCATTTCAAAAACAATGTTTGCGTGATGAGAATCGAAGGTGTCTAACAACACTAGTCTAACACAAGTGAGCGGAACATTATGCATACACAGATCAGGCATAACATTAGAACCACCTACCTAATATTGTGTTGGTCGCCTTCTTTCAGACAGAATGGCGGACACCTTTAAATAAGAACCAGCGTTCTTTTGAGCTACTTGTTTGTTCAATTTGCTCCCGCCACATGCATCATGCATCAATACGCCTTGCCAATGTCATATTATGTCAGTATCGTGTAAATAATGTGCCTTTTTTTAAATGGGGTAAGATCATTTCTTTTAAATAATATTTTCTCTGTTTTTCAAGCTGTACTGTCGATGCTGTCGGCACGTCTCATTTCTCGTCATACAAACTCTTTTCCTTGACCCACAGTTGTGCCAGGAGCCAGAATATTATTATGATATGAATGCTTTCATGGTCCCTGCACTATATTGTGAAAGAGAATGGAGACCTGAGATCTGTGTGTAATCCTGGTGACGGATCGAGTCCCGCACTCTTTACGGTAAGCGGTCTCCAGAGAGCTAATTACATCATTCCAATCACCCGTGATTGGCTGATCGCCGTGAGCCGAGACGCACACGCTTTTCGTCGCCGGGGTCAGTCTCTTGTAGATTAGTGAATCATCGCTTCAAGTCGCCGCTGTGGTTCCACTTTAATCAGAGACGTGACTCTGCCCTTTCTGATTTTACAGACCTTGTGGTTTGTGAGCAAAACTCGCCGACGGCTCTTTCGGACTGGTCATCCCCTCCTTTTTGGAGCAATGGGTGATTTCTGGCGGTCGTTGTAGATGTTTTTGAGGTCAGTGGACTCTCACTCAGAGGTCACTCATCAAAGACCACTGAGAAGTAAACAGTCAACTGTGTTAAATATAGAAAACAACATCTATCTATCTGTCTGTCTGCCTGTCTATCTATCTATCTGTCTGTCTGTCTGCTAAAAAACTTCTCAGCATCAAACCTTTTATAGACTGATGAACAATTGTGGCCAAACAGTTGAATTACTGAACTAGTAATCGAAAGGTTGCTGGTTCAAGCCTTCTCACTTCTCCATTGAACATCAATGTAAGTCATCAGGAAACACTTATGTCTGATATTTTCCAGAACTTTCCAGGTACTTTACTAGTAGAAGTGTCATAATGGAACTGTAAACGTCTATGGCATAATTATTAACTTTGTATTAGAACTCTGAACTTTCATAATGGAACTGTAAACATTGACAATAAAACCGTGAACTTCTGATCACAGGTCCAGTTCTCTAACCAACAGTTCACGGCTGCTCTAACTGATCGAATGGTGTCAGAATTAACAGCGCAACACATGTACAAAGTTGTAGCAGCAAAATATTAGGGAGGTGGTCACAATGTTATGTGTGTGTGTGTGTTCTTATTATGAATGCATTATGATGTGGAGGTGCATTAAAAATGAAAAGTACACTGGGCAAACGAATGGGACGCATATGAACTGCATGACCATTAATTTGATCCTGGAAGAGGTCTTGGTGGGTCAGCCCCAGTTTCTAAGCTGGATAACAAAGGACAATAAATGAATTCATCCTTAAATGAAGCTGATGGTTCCCTGGAGTGTTCCATCTACAATCCAGTTTCACTCAGATGGAGTGTTCCACTGTTTACTGAACCTCTGGATGGAAACTAAAGGTCCTTTGTTCTGAAAGATGTCGACGATCTTCAATAATTGGATAAAACGTTTCTGTAACAACACCATAGAGAACCTTGTCCTAATGTGTCCGTGTGATGTGCTAGACGAGCCAGTCGTTCTTATTTTTTTTCTTTACTTATTTGTTAATTTTTATTCATTTAGTGTCAGTAATTTTATTCTAATGACTTCTGAGATACTACATATTACAATACTTATTTAGCTAGCCAGCTGCTTCTGTTACGAGATGGTAGTGGAGACCAGAGCAATGTTTTATTCTTATAAGATTTGCTTCAGATGATGTTTTCATCAGCACCCCGTTAAGTCGTTTGAGGTACGTCTGCGTTAAAGTACAGATTAACAAAGAGATGCTAGATCCTAAGATGCATACATACATACAGAGATGCATATGCCCTTCATACCCAGGGCATCATTTTCTCTTTTCGTCCAATTTAGTTTCTTTGATCATTCAGAAACCACGTGAATACACATGACTGGCAGCTTTCAGATCTTTCCAATATGACGTGGTGGATGGTTTAATGAACATGTTAAATTGCATAAAGCTGGTATACTGGTAGAGGTCTTGGTGGGTCAGAACCCCCCTCGTAACACAGGACTCATCTCAGAGAATCCAGCTGTGTAACATACACATTCAGTTACAGTTCACGCTCTGTATGTTTCTGGGGAGGAAAACCACCCGGAGGAAACCCACACAGACATGGAAAGAACATGTATTCATTTTCATGTGAGTAGATCCTTCATTTACATCATTAGTCTGACATTCTAAGTATCTCCTGTCTACGTAAGATTTCCAAGCTCACGTTTGTATATTATTATTTTTTTAAAGAATAATACAAATAATAAATAATATTAGTCTAAAGCCAGAGTATTTTGAGGGCTACTGTTGGATGGTTTGAAAGAGCAAGGTTTTGCCATTTGTGAGTTTGGTATGTTCTTGTTGTGTTCCTGAGTATGGCAATCCGGGGCTTTGTGTGTGGAGTTTGCATGTTCTCCTCGTTTCTGCAGATAGTGCGGTTTCCTCCTGCAGTCCAAAGACAAGCAATCAGCTTAGAGATACTGAACTTGTTCTGCGTGTGTGTGTGTGTGTGTGTGTGTGTGTGTGTGTGTGTGTGTGTGTGTGTGTGTGTGTGTGTGTGTGTG
>JAOUQU010427779.1:0-10372 GCA_028566735.1 Ammoglanis amapaensis | reverse complement strand
TATATAGCTGTCACAAATTTTGCATCTTTAGGATCACATACAATCTTAATTGAATACATTTTTATTTATTTAATTTTTTTTTTCAAATAGCTTATAATTATTATGTAACGGTTCCCTTAACATGATTATTTAGGGAAAAACACTGTGAACATTATAAATAACTCACTATGGCACCCTTTGTTTACTTGAGTTATTGATTTACTGAATTGATTAAATAATTACCCATTTTACCAACATACAGGAAATGTCTGTCTGAAAGAATTAATTGTGTCACATTTAAGACAGCAACATGGATTTTTTATAATTTTGTCCTATAATTGCGAAGGTTTGTAATTCAGCTTCACTACACTACAGTTGAAATGGTGACAGGTAGTCTGACAACATTTTACCACAGCAGTAGTTTATCTTTTTTAAATTAAATTATTAAATTATCGTTGGATGGATGATAAAAAAAATTACAGTCAAATACAAATACCATAAATGTCAAATGGGTTGCAGTATTCTGGGCACTCGTAACCACAGCTGCTAAAGAAATCCACCATTTCTCCAGGTTCTCCACAGAACACCAACTCTCCACAACTCATTATAGCAATTCTGCTAAAGACCTGTTCACAAAATAAACATTTAAATAAATTAATAAAGCTTTATCTTTATCATTATCTTAAACTGAATTACATCTCTCTAGTACTTACTCTGAATAGCTCTGATCGAGGCTGATGAATGGTCACTACAACTATACGGCCTCTCTTGGCAAGCTCTGCAAGAAGTACTACAATTTGATTGGCTGTCATGCTGTCCAGGCCTGTGGTTGGTTCATCCAGAAGGATCACCTCTATATTGTCACAAGGAAAAATACATAACGAAATAAAACACTTGAGAAACTTTCCATAAGTCCTTTGCATGTCCTCTATAAAACTTTAAGATTAGGCTCATGAGACTCATTATTTCATTCAATCAAAAAAGCTTCCTTTGTTTGAAGTCGAAGCCCAATTAATTGCAAAATTATTTCATTTCCTGCTTGAATGAAGCAGGCAGAAATGAGAACAGCATTATAATTAAACTTGAACACTATACACACTATTTAAGGATCCTAGGATGCCACTCCAGTCCAAGAAATTAGATAAAATACCCCAGAGATACTTTCCTGGGCCACAGAATAATTTTATTCCTAGTGCACGTCTGTATAACGTCTGTATTTTTTATAACTGGTTGAAATTATCCAGAGAATTTTAGTATCCAACCAGAAAAGATGGAACACGTGTCTAAAACTATCACTGCATGATACAACCTTAAGGGCGACACACTGACTCAACACAATAGGTAACACAATTGCTAAACAGCAAGAAGATCGGACGTTTGATCCTAGTTGAGACCAAGTGGTCCAAGTCTGGGTGTGAAGTTGCATGCTGTCCCTGTGTTGGTTCTGGCTTCCTCCAACAGTCCAAAGACATGCACATGCAGTAAATTAGAGGTGCACAAATTATGCAACAACTGCTTAAGTTGCCTTAATATGCAGCAGTTAACGGTGGCTAATATAAATGTCTGAAGTTTAGGTAATTAACAATAATGAATATATTTATTAATAGGGGATTAAAACCACTAAGAAATGACTATTTACATGTACATCATTGGTTAAAGAGGAGGGCGAGCATGTTTGGCCATCAGCTTATTTGTTGCCAGCAAATATAAATACAGTCAGGGACTTGTTAATAACCGGTCTTATTGGTTCTAGCAGTATCTTTCATGGACATGCCCTCTACAAGTATATTGGAATTTGTGCCTCACATCACGCACTTGTACACTTCGAACACTATGTTTTAGTGCTTCCGACAGTAAAACACAGTGCACTTATGTAAGTGAGCGATTTGAGACACAGCTTTGGTGTGGGGAGTTGATGAAGGTACAGCACAAGACTGGAAGGCGCCTGTAAACGCCAGTAAAGCATCATTACAAAAAAAATTGACAGGATATCCTCACACTCGAACCTCAACCCAAAAGTTAAAATAAGTATATATTTTGTACATTTTCCAGGGATAAAATAAAGTTCTGAGGCCTACCATAAACATCATCACAAGTGCACGCAATGGTGGGCCAAATTATATGTATAAACCAGTTTGGAATTGTTACACATCCAATCAATTTTAACTGCCATATGGTGCATCATTACAATATTAATTTAAAATTAAATCAAACTAATCTATGAATTGAGCTCAAGGGGAAAATAAAAAAACTTTCTATTTGGCTAGATGTATGTAGTTAATAATACTCACTGGGGTCTTGAAGTAGCTGGCTAGCAATAGACACTCTTCTCCTCTCTCCTCCAGAGATACCTGGAAAGATTTTTCCTCCTATCACAGTATGTGCCACATGACTTAGACTTAATTCAGCCATAACTGCAGCCACCTAGAAAAAACAGACGGATGAGATATATATCACACCAAGACTGGAGCTGTAAAAGCTGTTCATTGCAAGTCAAAATAATTTGTCACCAATCCCATCTTGAATCACCTTTTTGCGGATAGCACCAGAGGAGTGCTGCCTCAGTGCCAACTGAGCCGTAAACAGGAGAGTCTCCTCTACTGTCAGATAGCTTAGAAGATTGTCACTCTGATAAACAATCAGAAAGGGATAATGTCCATTAGAAAGCAATCTCAAGAAGGAAATGAATTCAAATTCTAAACAGTCAATGAAGTGGCTCTGGATGCAAATTCTTTGTCCATCAAACACAGTTTTCATTAAAGTTTGTAATCAAAGCAATATTTATAAAATAATGTATTCAATTAATATGTTTTTAAACATTTTTAAATGATATTTTATGCATTTTAGCATTACCCTCCCATTTTGTAAGTACCCTGATCATCCTGGGCAACCAGGGTCTTTACATAGCATCGATAACCCGTTTCATCTGCTGCAAGAATTAACCAATTATGCCTGAAGATTCATAGGCATCAGATAACAAAATTGAGATTTTAAATAACATTTAAATAACATTTTTTTATTGGCCTTTCATGTATTAATTAATCGTTAGTATTATTATTGTCATGTGCATTGTAATGACTTTAAACGATGTAAATTTTATATTAATAAGGTAATTTCATTTGCTATTATTGCTTCATGCTTTAATAATATATGCTTGGTTCAAAGGAACAGACGTTATAAGTGACTTTACTTACTCTCTCCAGAGTCCTGATTAATTTATCTGCAATAATGTAAGATATGACTCTGAATGAGTGCAGCCTCTTTGAGATTTAATTTCACAGTGGGTTCACGTGAATAGCTCTGAGAAAGAATAACATATCTACACACTGTGTCCCTCTAGCCTTAACGTCATTCAGTGTGTTAAAGGGCTGTGCTGCAGACAAACTTTAGTAACCCTGAGGATTTATTCATCACCTTTCTTTCTGACATTAGCCAGCAAACATACACATGCAAATACTCAGAGCTAGAAAGTAACTAATTACATTTACTTGTGTTATATTGTAAATGAGTGCGTTTTTATGTACTGTATGTGTAATTTTGAATGTAGTGCTATTATGTAGGTATGTTCTGTTCTAAGAATTGCATTTTGGGACATTCTAAATAACCTCCATTATGGGATAAAAATTTTAAAATGCTATAATGGACAGGGTTGCCAAATTACTCACTCAGAAAGAGGTTCACAGCATGTGTGTCATATTTAATGATTGTAAAAAGAAATATTTATAAAAAGCGTGTGGTGACTTCCTGAAAACAGCCCAGTCCACTAGTTGAGAAAAATTGGCTTATACCATTTACAAATAGCTAAATGACACATTACATTGCTTTAAATGTTGTATCACTATTGTGAAATTTATATCCACTATCCACCTTTTAAAAAATGTTTAGTACATTTTAAAACAGTTACCTTTCTCTAAGTTAGAATTTAGACTAAATGTACTATATACAAAAGTAAAATGAATGAAAGTAAGTTCTTTAACTTGAGTACTTTTTCCACCTCTGCAAATACTCATGTTTGTGTCATGATGTGTAGTGTAGTTACCTGAAGCACATAGGAAAAGCACTCTTGAAACTGAGCTTGTCTGAGTTTTCTTCCATTAACAAACACTTCACCAACCAGCGTCCCACTGGTGCCAATCCGACCAGCAATAGTGTCCAACAATGTAGTCTTACCAGAGCCTAAAGAAGAACAGTAACATTAAATATTTTAACACAAACTCTCATTTCACACCAAGCATGTTTGAGGCATAATAACTCACTCTTGTGGGGCATCACACTTTCTCACATGCAAGGTTAAAGCTATTGGTTTTAAAGCTAATAGGTAATCTCTAATACCCCCCCCCCCAATAAATACTAAATAATTTTCCTGATACATTTTCATTTGTATTTTGTAAATGCTTGTGTGCAAACAAGAAAGCACACAATGACAGCTGGAATACTATAAAGGCACTATAAACATGCAATAAACCTTACCTGAATTTCCCAAAATTCCCATTATCTGGCCACTTTCAACATGAAAAGACACCTCATTCAGGATCTGACGAGTCCATTTTTTTCTGTAAGATGGCAGATCCCACCATGGTCCTACTCGTTCACTGGAATATAAATATTGTAGTTTAAAAAAAATTATGACTTATTGTTAGAAAAAACACTTAAAATGGGTAACTCTTTTTTAATTCATGTAATGTTAGCCCGTAAACTGAGGCGACAGTATTATATGGGCATGGAAGCAAGGGCGTAACATTAGGTCTAACATTGGGGGGTTATGCTGAAATGATGTCCTTTTATTGGGGGGGTTACAATGACTGGATCAAATTATTGGGGGTGTCATAACCCCCCTAACCCCCGTGTAAATTACGCCAGTGCATGGAAGTGTAAGCATATTACAGGGTGGACATGCATTAAGTCCTCGATGCACTAGTGTCATGTCTGAGTTGTCTTACATCAAGCGGTAAAACATTAAATAAATAAATTTGATCCATAAAAGATTTTTTTATTAATAGTTCTTTAAAACAATCTTGCCAATGCATCTGTTTGTTAAATAAAATACTAAATATATTGATCACTGATTACAAGATTAGATTGAGGGCAGTGATAAGTACTTAAGGTACAAGGTTAAAGATCAGACGGCCACCTATTCAAGCCCCACAATCACCAATTTGCCACTTTTCTTTATTAGTGTTAAAGATAAATACATTTTTAAAGAACAAGATGCTACGGGGTTTGCAAAGGGTTTTTAATAACAGAATAATACAGAAGGTTTTTTAATAATTTAAAAAATATATTAGATTGGAATACTGTTTTTTGGGGGGGAAAACATTAATTTAACTTCCTTACCTTACTTTGTAGGATACATTGCTCACACTGAGACTGCAGGATGGCTGAACACTAGACACCGAGTGTTGTATGTCTATCTTCTTCTCAGGAACAAACCTGAAAAACTCATTAGAGCTACTTTTCTGGCCATTGCCCTGCATGGAGTAAGAGTTGTTCATGCTGCCTTTGGTCATTCACAATGGCAAAATTTCTCACAGTCGTTCCGTACAAACCTTTATGTCTACTGTCTGGCCATTCTAGTGCACGTTGCACCAGTCAGACTGGCGCACTAAACAGAAATCCTTATCAGCGGACCTTTGCTCAGTGCAGTATATACAGCAGACTCTGACAGTTCCACCTTTCTACAAGAGTTCAGCCCAGCAGAGAGAGCAGTGGCTGCTTCTTCAAAATTTCATTCAGGATCGAGGGGGTCCCTGACCCCTATTTACCGACAGTGAAGATTGCAATTCATATAAACCATGTCTGACGGGAGTGTGTTCGATTTGGAAAATGGCGTTAGCCCCCCGGTACTACGATCAAACATGGTGAGTGACAAATCAGAAAAGGTTAAGCCAGGTCAAGCAAACACACACAGATTTAGTATATTCATGTTTTTAGTTTCATGTGCTTAAACCTTAGATTCATGCATATGTATGCTTTTTAAGTTATTGGTGTTTTTACTGTGCACTGTCTTTCTAACAATTTATAAAAAAATGCTCACCATTATTTTAAATGGACCACAAACATAATATCTGCATATCTATTGGCAGTATAGACATTTGGTTAAAAGGTTACCGATCTCCCAATTCTACTGAACTAATATTTTCCGAAAAATCATCAATATCTGATCAGATCTGAGCTGACTAAAAGTACTTCTTACTTTCTTATCTGACTCAAAATTACTTCATCATCTTGCATTAGAGTATATCTAACTGATCATAAAATACACTGCAATTTGACTTGCATGATTTGCTGAGTTGCATTAGAATTTATCTGCTTTAACTCCTTATTCCTCAACACAGGGACAGAACATCAGGCTGTTTTCCTCGGGAGATGAAGACAGTAGTCTGTATTTTACCTACAGTGGAGGTTGCAATGAACTAGAAGTCAGGAATCTGCACTATCAGGTAGTCAAATTTTCAGTATTTCTTTATATTTAAATCAACCTCTTTAACCCGCATGAGCAAGATCACACACAAAGAATCACAAGGTACAAGCCAAGAATACGGTATCCAGTACAAACTGTTTAATTACTTAATACACAATCGCCATATTTACACCTGTATTAAAACATACATGTTTATGTGCATCTCTCAGGTAGACACAGCAGCACAGATCCCCTGGTATGAGAGACTGTCAGAGCTTAAGATGCCTTGGGAGATGTGTGGGAACAAACAGACTGCCATCAATGACCTGAACCTTCGGGTCCACAGTGGTCAAATGCTGGCAGTCATTGGCAGCTCAGGTAGGGATCAATCAACTCTACTCGATAGGATTCATCTTAAACTGCCAGGTTATCTTTTCTGCATCATTGAGCAAGTCCTCTAGTCCTCAGTTCTTTACAAAAATTTAATGTCAATTGTGAAATAAATTGTGTTCTAAAAGCTTCAAAAGGTTTGGGACAGTGTTAGTATTGTGGGTAGTTCTTTGGGTTATAAATAGAGAGGTTGAACAACATGCAGCCATTATTGGACCTTTGACCCTCTTTTCACCAATGGTGCTGTACAATGAATGACTCTTCCGTTTTACACCAACTGCAGCGCTATGCAAAAAAAAGAATGCTATATACCTTTATATGTACATTTGACAAATAGGTGTTCCACAGCATACACAATGTAAACACTAAAATCTCTCTATAAAAACACTTTGTGGGTTCCCTTCAGAAGCTCTTGTTTTCTTCAACAGTTCAAATCATTACAATCAGGTTTATTGGAGATACTATATAGATCTTGTTGTTTGGAATAATACGTTGGCAACAGTAAGGCATCCTAATCATCAGCATCCAATATGAATCAGCTAACACAAGTGTATTAGGAGGCATCATAAGCTAAATGAATTATTTTACAGATGTGCAAGTGATTATCTTCACTGTGTGTGCTCACAGGTTGTGGAAAGACCTCCCTGCTGGACATTATAACATGTCGGGATGAAGGAGGCAGCAAGACATCAGGAGAGATATTGATCAATGGCAAGCCCAGCACACCCTCATTAGTAAAGAAGTGCATTGCACATGTGCGACAAGATGACCGTTTGTTACCTCATCTAACCGTAAGGGAGACTCTTACCTTTGTGGCTAAGCTACGTCTGCCAACACATTTCTCCCAAGCACAGAGAGATCAAAGGGTAAGATATATAATGCAATGTCCTTGATATTATGTAAGTGCTATGAGTTTTATAGTCAACAACTGAAAGTATGATATCATACTGCTTACATGACACCACTCAATAATAACAGAGATGGTAAAACTAGCAGGTAGGTCTAACTTTAGCCAAATCAAAAACAGGCCCAGCTTTATCCCAGTTTTCATCCTTTATTTATTTCTAAGCAGTTCCATTACGTGACCAAGCCACACTTTGATCATATTATCCAAAACTCTGCATGTATACACTATCAATCAGACAGCAGAGGTCATAACTTCCTCATGAGCAGATATGAGAAAAACCTATGTGTCTTTTTACACCACATATGAACAATCAGCGTTCTCCGAATCATCCAGCAAACGAGTTTTGAACAGCAGTGTCTGTTCATTTGTTCATTTATTGTATAGGACAGCCATTGCAAAGTATTGAAGTTCATTGTTCAAGGTGAATCAGAGATATGATTTAGCATAAATGAGCATATAAAATAAACAAGCCAAGTGCACCATCACACAGATTGATAAGGTTTTAACATTTGCCACACTGTGGCAGACAGAGCACCGATAACAATACACGAAGAGTGATAAAACAAAACCAGAGGCTTATGTATACTGCTGCAATAGAGGATAAATATTTTTATATTATCTAGTATCTAATATACTAAATAGTTAAAGCAAATAGCAACAAACACCAAGTCGAATTTAGCAATCAAAATAATAGCTTTTCTTTTAGTTTTTTTGCTTTTGTCTGATGGAGTGATCTGTGCAGGTGGATGACGTCATTGCTGAGTTGAGGTTAAGACAATGTGCTAATACACGAGTAGGAAACAATTATATTCGGGGGGTATCCGGAGGAGAAAGAAGGAGGGTCAGCATTGCTGTTCAGCTTCTTTGGAACCCAGGTAAGCTATAGTTAGTGGTTGGGTCAGTGACGATATACATTATGACTTGGGAACAGACAGGTAGGAATAGAAGGATTTTTTACTAACACACCAGTGCCAAGAGCCTGAACTTCCAGGCTTGAAACTCGTGTGGCCACATATGTATTACATCAAGATAAGCATCCAGTAAAAAAAACATGCTCTCTTCACTTCTTATTCCGCGTTTCTTTGCTCTGGCTTGTGGGTGACTGATCAGACAAGTACAACTTCATGTGACGGGGTCCCATACTCGTCACCTTCGTCAATATCTTTAATGAAACAAGTCAAGACATTCTGTCAGGGATATTATCTTTAAATTGAGTACATAAAGATGTCATGTGGCCTGAAATGTTCCCATTAACACCGACCCAACCACGGTGTATTACATTCTAGACCAGGGGTCACCAACGGTCGCCCGCCTGTTCTAAAAATAGCTGCATATTTTGCATATTGATATTTATTTGTTTTCTACCTTGTTAAATTATTGTTGAAAATTATTGTGAGAAATCATTTACATGATCAGCATCTTCACATAGATGAATATCATTAATTATAAATAGTAACATAATTAAAGGTTATAAATGTGTGATTTCACAAGTGTGTATCAAACTGTTCGCCCTTCACATTAGTTGGTACCCAAAAAGTAGCTCTCAGTTTTTAAAAGGTTGGTGACCCCTGTTCTATACATTAGACAGTGCAGTGACAATCACACCAGAACACTTACATTAACATCTTACAGACTATAGCTTAAACGAAAATGCCAGAATGTGTTTAGTAAATGTCTGTGTGGCCTGGTGGGTTTCCTCCAAATGTATAGAAAATTTTCTACATTTGTACCCCTAAATAAGACCATAAATAAACTCTAAATAGGAAAAGTGGTGACTGAACATGTTAAAGAATGTTCAGTCATATCTAACATGTCTGTTCCTCTATTTTAGGAATTCTCATTCTTGATGAACCAACTTCAGGTTTAGACAGCTTTACCGCTCACAACCTGGTCATCACACTGTCCCGTCTGGCTCAAGGTAATCGTCTGGTCCTGCTGTCAGTCCACCAGCCACGTTCTGACATCTTTCAGCTCTTTGATCTGGTCGTGCTGCTCTCCTCTGGATCAGCAGTGTACTGCGGGCCGGCCAAAGATATGGTGCAGTACTTCACGTCACTTGGACATCCATGTCCACGCTACTGCAATCCCTCTGATTTTTACGGTGAGTAAGCCCTGACAGTACTATGACACATCTATGACTCTCATGCAGCGGGTTGCATTGTTTAAGTCATCCAAAATGTGTTGCAGTGGACTTAATCAGTATTGACCGGCGCAGCCCTGAGAAGGCAGCTGAGTGCCTGGAGCGAGCCAGGGTCCTGGCCAGCCAGTTTACTGAAAAAGTGAAAGACACTGATGATTTCATGTGGAAGTCAGAGGAGCACGATGTTCCCGCACTAGACAATTCACCAATCAGGTAGAGCTCAGATCTGCTGGGTTCTTTAAAAATTTGCAAAAGTTTGAAGACAAATGCCATGTGTAAAGTAATTACACATTAAAAGAAAAGATTATAATTCTGTTGTATTTCTGCTAGTAACCCTTCCACGAAGCAAGACAAACCAAGCATCACACTGTCTAAAAAGGACCAGCAACCTGGCAGGCTGCACCAGTTTTCAATACTTATTAAGTAAGTAGAATCAAATTGAGCATTTTCATTAAATCTCGGTGAATTTGAAACCCCTCGGTTGGGGGTTCAAATCCAGGCTCTGCTACACGGCCACTGTTGGGTCCTTGAGCAAGACCCTTAACCCTGTCTGCTC
>JAOUQU010427768.1:0-10373 GCA_028566735.1 Ammoglanis amapaensis | reverse complement strand
TGGAATTTGGCCGACTAGTAATTTTTTCGGTCGACCAACGAATAATCGATTATTGGCGGACAGCCCTAGATTTTAGTTTTTTATTTATGGACTATTTTATATCTTAACTACAGATTTGTATTAAGCTGTAAGGGTTCGTGTGCTCTGAGATCCCTCACGTCTTACCCATGTCCGGTCGACAACGTGTGCTCTCCACCCTCAGCAGATTCCTAAAGTACAATAAAAGGACGTCAAGTCTCTTTCACATTAACACGTAGATCAAGAGACCTACTGGTGATTCTCAGCTCACCGATTTGGAGTTGCTGTTTCTTCCCCGCCACGAGAACCACCAGCGGCCTCCTTTCTTGGGCATCTTGTCCTTCATGACGTTCTCCACCGCAGCCTGGAGCAAACGCACAGAGTCCCCGATGCTCAAAACTCAAAACACAAAACTCAAAAACGGAAAGGATGGATGAAACGAGACGAACGGAAAGATGAACATGCGCTGTGTGGATCTCTAAATATAAAATCATAAATCATCATTTCAAACAAACAAACAAGTTGGAATAAAAAAGTGGAGAGACATACAGGACCGGGGCAGAACACACTGGGTATGCAGTAATAGATGAATCCGAAGACGGAGTACACGTAACTCAGACAAGAGTACTTAGAAATGAGACGTTGCGAAACGAAATAGAGGGAAGTGAGAAATTAAAAATGGTGAAGATCAAAGAGAAAATGGGATTTGGAGGGGAGGGGGAAGAAACAGGGAGGAAGAAATTCGTTAATTCTTTTAGGATGGAATCGAGGTATTGAAATGCAGCAGTGTTGAAACCAAAGAGCAAAATTACATTAAAAATATTTAATGCAAATGCAACCGTGGATCCGAACAGGCAAACAAGCACACCGCCTGTCACACTACTGTCACGACGTTAATGTTAATAATGCAACGATTCTTTCCAACGTAGAACGTGTTTGAGGATTTTACCTTTGGTAAAGGTTTCTGGAAGACCTGCATGGCCAGCACTACCGGCGCTGCTGTACTCCAGTTATAATACCTAACCAATACAAACAGAACTGATCATTACGAAGTTACACCTCCTATAAAACCAGTAAAAATCATTCTTATTCTCGAGCCACCGATGTATCTCACGTACTTGCTTCCGATTTTTACAACCAGGTTAGGGTCGTCAATAATCGACGGGTTGTCGGCAAACTCCTGATAGGATACGGCTTTCTCCTGAAATTCTTCTGCGTAAAAAAAAACACCGAAACACACAGTTATCTTCATGCTTTCTGTATTTTCTTTCTGTATCAACAGAATCTACTTAAGTTCCATCATGTTCAACGTCCTCATCGTCATCTGCATCTCATGAGCAGGTGGATTTTTTTGTGTTTGAGTTGTGTGTTTACCTTTGCTGATATCTTGGTTCTCTGTCAGTCCTCCACACAGAGAGATGGTAATGTTGGGCAGATCGGCTTGATCTGAAAAGCAGTCCATTCCGCTGTCCATCCCGCTGCTGCCCACTGACTGGGGAGACTGATTGGCGCTCCTCTGCTCGGTCTTGCCCCGAACTAACCCTGGACCGTCACTACACAATGAAAAAAAGGATTACTTAGCAACTGTAAACGAGGTTAGCTGTAGCATAGCGGTTGATGTATAGGACTGGTAATCTGTAGGACGCCGGTTAAAACCTCGCCATGGCATTGGAACCTTGACCCATGGAGCAACTTTCATTGCTCAGACTGCAACGGTAATGTTAGTCGCTTTAGGATAAAGGCGTCTGCTGAAGGCTGAAACTGTAAAACGATGTGTATGTATGATGTTCGCGAACCTTTTTGGAAAGTACAGTGCCGCGACCTCCGGCTCCAGCTCCGTCAGGTCATCTAGATAGACGCCGTCCGATCCCAGGTGGTGACTCCTCTTGTCTGAAATGTAAAACTAAGGTCATCTTTAGGCTGGAATGTGTGGAATCTTTAGGATATGACTTGTTCCCAAACCAACCTTTTCTCTTCGATGAAGACTCGTTCTTGCTGGCGGCCTGAAGCACCTCCGGGTTGTTCAGCAGACAAGCCGCCACACCGATGGCCTCCACCTCTATGGAAGGAGCATTACCCGATGCCGTCGTCCCTTCCGCCCCGATGGCCGACGCGCTCCCGCTCTCATCACCCACCACCCCGTCTCCAGTGATGGCTCGGAAATGTGTGCTGTCCGACATGGGGATCGACACGTTCGGCTTGAACGTGGGCTTCAAAGACAAACCGAAGACTTCAAAGTCCTGCCTTACCGAGCTGCCTTATTGTAAATCACTGATCTCACCGGGTATAAAGTCGAGGCTGTTCGTACCTTGGCGGCCTGAGGGAGCTCTCCCCACGCCCACAGCATCTCCGGCTTGTCCGGCTTGCCTTTAGCCAACTGGCTGACCAAGAGCTCCGAGTCACTCTTGGGTGTGGAGGGTAGGGAGCCGATTTCCGGGCTGCTGGTCCGAGACGGAGAGAACAACACAGTTTAGGAACGAACATGTTCTCTGTTAATTACGTACAATGGGTATTTATGTGCCAGAACCTTGTTGCAGTGGGGAACGCAGAAGCCTGCTGTGGACAGGAGATGGACAGACCTCCGTTAGGTGGGACCCCCAGCGTGCAGACCTGCTCCATTCTTGTGCTGTGAAGAGGCGCTGTGTTAATACGTCAGGTACGATACTGAACTAATGATGCCTGTCGCATCTACATTTTCATTTACAGCCTTTAGGAGATGCCTTTAGAGGTCAAAGTCTCACAGTTACAGGCTGAGTTCAAGGGCAACCTAGCAGTGGTGGGGCCTGAACAGACGTCTCTCATTTTTCTAAACCTGTACCCTAACCACTAGGCTATGGCAGGCACCACTACTGAATAGCTTGCTTGGGAAAATTCCATTAGCTTATATTTTGGTCTCGCAATAATTTATTACAATGAAATAACAATTCAATTGGTAACGATACACTCAAGATGTGATACGATTCACTACACTGGGTTTACGGTGTAATTTCTCCCTAACAAAATAAAAACAAACACACATTCGTTTATTGTTCCTTTTTCGCTTAAGACATTAGCTTACTTCGTACGTTACAATTTTAAATGAAGCAGAATTAGGGAACTTGTTAAACAGCAGCAGCGCCCTCTGCTGTTTTAATTTACATATAATTTTGTTAACCGAGAATATCGTTTGGGTCAATCGATTCCTAAATCGATCCGTTATGCATCGTTACGTCCATAATAACGATACATAAGCTACAGACATACGCGGTGTCCGTCGTGTCAAATTCAAAGACTAAATGTATCTGGTCTATGTACCAGACTTGCCGACCCCGTTTATCTATTTATGTGTTCAGTCCGAGCACCAGCAGTGTGATCACACCGACATGCACACGTCGGTTCAGGGTCTCAACCATCCCACCCCACTGATACAGAGATGTCGGACATCTGTATAGCACCCCCACCCCTCCCCCGAGTTCTCATCCTCTTTTGCTTAAGATGTTCCTCGACACGTGGTGAGTACCTCGGTACATGAGGCCAGTCTTGGTTGCGTGGTGGGTGGGCTTTGCCTGGCGTATAAGAACTTCTGGATGGACCAGTGTTGATCTGCTCGGAGTAGGATTCATGCGACGTAGCTCTGCCAGCACACACACACACACACACACACACACACACATAAATCACATGAAGCAAAGGGGTATTGTAAGGTTTCCACAGAGCAAGACTCTGGAATGCACCCGAGTGGCACAAAGTTGGCGTTCTTTCCCAGCGAACAGCTTTCAGCAACAGTTAAACAGTTCTTCACTGAACCAGTTGTGTTTTTTTAATTTACATCTACAAAAGCAAAAAAAACTACATTTTTAATGATGGTTGGAGTGTAGAAGACCCAGTGGAAAAAATGGATACTGACAACAACACATACTAGCAAACATCATTCGTATTTTTAATGTATTTATTATTTTATTTATTATTTTCTACACACTCTGAACACTTCCAGTGTGTATAATGAACATTGTAGCTGGACACACGAGCTCTCGGTGGTGACGTATGCGAACACAGCTAGACCTCGACACACAAACGTCCCAAAGGCACCTCCGAGTGATGTGAGGGCTACTTGATTGAGAGTGCGGTCACGTGACCCGACCTCTACAATCAGCCGACCTAAACACAGCTAAGACAATCCGGGACGAGTTGGACCTGAAGGCAAAGCAGCCAACTAGTGCTCAGCACTTCTGGGAACTCGTTCCAGGTTCAGGTCTCTCCTCGAGAGCACCGATCGAGAGTACCAAAGCTGTCATCAAAGCTCACCTGCTGGCCGTGGCGTCTACATCCTCGTCAGAACTCAAGTCTATGGTGAACATGTCCTCGTCCTCAGAGTCGCCGTTGTCCTCTCGCTTCGCGCTGTCGAGTGTGGCTTTCTTCCTCCTTTTCCTCCTCTTCTTCGTGGAAACGTTGTCCGCCGGGGAGCACACGGACTCGCCCGCGGTCCTGGTCAAGGGCTCGTTCGAGTGGGACGCACCTTTCCCCAAGTGGGACTCCATCATTGACGAGCCGTCGGTCAGGATAGGAGATGTGGCCAGGTAGGACGGGACGAGATCCTGGGGGGAAAATAAAACGGTTTATCAGGAGGAAGGAGGTGGGGGGCACAGAAATCTTCTGGGAATAGAACCCGAGACCTTTTGATGTGAGGTAACGGCACTAAGCCACTGTGCCGCGCTACAGACCAAGATGTGATTAAAGACGAATAAAGAGCTAGTAAGGCAGTTAGAAACTATTGTGTTGAAACTACTGCAGTGAATCTCATCAAACCAGTGAGCACTCAGAACAGTCGGGCCTGTTGCATCTTGGTCCATTTTCATCCACAAGTGTAAGGTACAGAATGTCCTCCCACCGCCAGACGGATTCCAGTAAACAAGGATCGAGTTTCGTGTCGTGTGACCACAAGGGCTAATCTCACCACCAGTTATGCCACCGTATAATCACACCAAGTGTCATGAACGTAACCGGACCAGACGTCCCAGACCCCCCCCCCCCCCCAAACCCCTCACCTCATCCGTCTCGGCCTCCTCCACAAAGAAAGCCTCGCCATTCTCTCCCAGTTTCATGTGGAGTGCGACCGGCTCCCCGTTGATCAGTATGTCCACCTGGGAAAAGGATCGAATGTGTTATTGTTGTTATTAGTGATGTAACGAATTAGAAAAAATCGATACGAATCGACGCTCTTACGACTGATTTCTCGTTTCAAACTCAAAGTGTAAAGTTTCAAACTCTAAATGTTCAATCTTTTTCTCTAACTTAAATAAAAAGACAAAACAATTAAACCTCACAAGTGTGAGTTCCTGTAGCTGAACGACAGCTGTTGCTCAGATATGTTATGATACGATTATGATATCGGGACTGTGGTATCGTGTAAATCTGGTGTCTGTGTCCTCACCACTTTCTCCCGCGAGCGTAGCACACCCATCTTGCCGAAGCGGACGTGGAATGGCGAGCATTGCAGAGAGCCGTCGGGTTGCCGCACCACGATGACGTCGATGCAGCCGGACAGGGTGGCGGGGTTCAGACCCCGGTACAGCTCCTTCACCTGCACGAAGACCTGTCCCGCCAGCTGCCCCACGTAGTTCATGGTCCGACTCTGATGACGAAGGAAAACGGTAAGCACACTTGCAGGCGCAATTACCAACAGCAATTAACACTAACCTTTAATAAATTGCATTTCTCAACATGTCCACTAGGTGGAAGCAACGCTGTGATTTATTAATTTTTTTAAGCGCACAAAATGAATCTTTTCCAGTCCGAGACACGAGAGTTGTGAGAGGTGATATGCCCCCAGTACGAGGCATATTTTGAACCCTTTTTGACACAGCTCTCCTATTTACCCACGCTTAAAACGGGAATTACAACACGTTTGTGCATTTTTGTGGCTAGGTAGCTTTAAGACGACCCCACACAGAAAGGGTCCCAAACTTCCCAGCCTGGGGATGGAACCCAGGACCTTCCTGATCGTATAATAAATGTATTTCTTAATTTTGCTGCTTTGCTTCATGGTACAACAGGTTATTACTCAATTATTACTCAAGTCTGACGCTATTGCAGAGAAAATTCTGATGTAATAGCGATTCTAGGCTCTTGCTTCAGTTTAACTGACATCTTACCACATTTTTATTTTCATGCCAGAATGCAGTTGAACAACCCTGTTAAACTTTGAGCAGACAAAATGATGTGAAGCTTTTAGAACGGTACGATTGATTGTCGTGATTGATCACGAGTCTATGAATATATGAATGAATCGTCTGCAAGCGGTTATTTCTGGCTTCAAATTCGATTCAGGGTCAGTTCGTTACACACAAACCCTGATCTACAGCTATTTAGAAAGAAAAATAAATCTTTTAGAGATTAGATTTGTGCTGCAAATATTCTTGTGTGTTTGTTACGATTTTATTGCCATATTTATATGTTTTTATGTTAATTTACCAGCGTCAGTTTTAGCTTGCTTGCATGATTCTCGACTGTAAACAGAAGCTTATTCAGACACGGGGAGAACATGCAAACTCCACACAGGAAGGACCCGGGCCGAACCCAGCACCATCACTGTGAGTTGAAATTTAATATTAATATTTGGACCAACCTTTATCTCTAACTTATTATAAGGTATTATAACTGTGCATGAACAGTAAGTAGTGGGGATGTAACAATGCACAACATGCAAAAAACAAACAAACAGCAGAGGGCGCTGGTGCTAAACACCTCGCTTGCTAAACACCACTGGAGCCGAACACCCGGTTCCCAGGCTCAGGGTCTTCCAACCAAATTGGGCTTAATTCACAGTTGTTTTACACAGTTTGGACCTACCTCAGAAATAAAAACAAGTTTTATTTCAACGTAACCAGGACGAACTCCTGACATCACATCCTGCGTCGTGTATCAAAGAATCGCCAAGAATCTATTCACGTGGGATGGTTTGAAATTCTATTTAAACAGTAGAGTGCGCTGGTGCTGTGTTATGTTTGTTTTAAACAGAAACGGACGGGGTTTTTTTGGCTTGGTTTATACCTACCTCGGAAATGAAAATGCATTTATTGGTTAGATAAACAAAAGATCACAAATACAGTCTTGTTTATTATTGTTTTTTAATAGTAAAGGAAAATGTTTCCCTCCAAAAAGAGGGCTCATACGATTAAAAAAAAACTCATTAGAATTAAATTTTTATTAGAATTTAAGTTTTATTATTCGTTTAGCTGTAATAACAATATAATTACAGTATGTATTATATGGATTGTAAATCAGACCATGACATTGAGTCTACATGGAGGATATATGAACGCATTATTAATGGATAATTATAATATTGCATTGCTCGGAAATGAGATTTATATTTTCTGCAGTGTTCGGTGAACATGCAAAACACGGCAAGTAAACAAACCAAGAGAAAAAATAAATAAATATCGCCGCACTACCTTAACCGAAGGACACCCAAGTTAAGACATTGTAGCCGTCCGCATTCAGTTCATCTTCGATACATCCGCGGAACTCTTATTATTATTAATATTCACTAAATGTTAACAACGGTCCTGTTATTAACTCCACCTGCCTGTCTTGCTTCCCAGCTTCGTTTGTGTTGCTGTATTTAAACCAGGCAGGCAGGAATAAATAAATAAATAAACATTCCTCCCATCCCTGACGCTGTCACCGCACTGCTCGTGACGTCACACGCACTACATAGTACAGAAGTATGCAAGAGCATACCGCGCAAGCCCCGCCCCTAAAACACGTCACGCCTCAGCGTTTAACCCTTTACTGACATTTACATTTTCAGCCTTTAGCAGATTTTTTTCCTCCCCAAAGCTACTAATATTTGTTACACTGCACAGTCTGAGCAACTGAGGGTTCAGGGCCTTGCTCAAGGGCCCAACAATAGCAACCAAGCATTGGTGAGGCGTGAACCGACAGCCTTGGGGAGTACTAGACCTATAACCTATATAGTCCTAAACCAGGGGTCACCGACGTGATTTCAGCCAGGTCGCCCGAAAGGACCTCATGAATCGCCCGTGGGTCTGTTCTAAAAATAGCTGCATATTTTGCATATTGATTTTTATTTGTTTCCTACCTTGTTCAATTTTTGTTGTTGAAAATGATTGTGAGAAATCATTGACATGATCAGAATCTTCACATAGATGAATATCATCATTATTAATAATATGTCATTAAAGATTATACATTTGTGATGTCACAAGTGTGTATCAAACCGGTCACCCTTCATATTAGTTGGTACCCAAAAAGTAGCTCTCAGTTTCAAAAAGATTGGTGACCCCTGCCCTAAACACTGTGCTACTGTCTTCGCCAAAAGTATGTGGACGTTATTTGAATGTGTTCATCCGTGCACTCGTCTGGAATCTACTCGTTTTGGACAAGTGAACTGAGTAAAAAAAGAAGACTTGTTATATATGTTAAGAGGCCCAGGCCTTTATTATTTTTTTTATAAAATATACCATACCATACACCACCACCTTAAACTTCAGAGCGTTTTGAATTCAAGCTTCCGCCTCGCATGTGTTTTAAACATTCTCGTCATGCTGCTGTGATTGTTTTCGCAAGCCGTGTTTATTGCCAACAGTGGAGAAAAAAAACATATTTTGCTCACAGTACATTTTACACAGTTCGACCTCTGGGGTCAAAGCTGTTTCCTGGCTAGATAGTGAATGCTCAGAACTCAATAAGCCTGCCGTAAATAGTTTGTATATAGTGTGCATGTGTAAGGGGGCAAAGTTTCCATTCTGTGGTGTTTATTCTTGAATTTTCATTAAAAATGAAAAAAACACAATCAAATCTATCACGTAATTAATCCTTGTGTTGGGCTGTGAACCCAAAGGTTGGGGGTTCAAGTCTGGGCTCTGCTACACGGCCACTGTTGGGTCCTTGAGCAAGACCCTTAACCCTGGCTGCTCCGGGGCGCCGTATGTTGGTTGACCCATATGCAAAGAGAAACATTTCGTTGTACTGTACGTGTATGTGTAATGACAACTAGAATTTGAATTTAAATTTTGAAATATTTCATAAAATAGATGTTAATTGGTGTATCTGTACAGGGCAAACTCCAGCTCCCCAGGACGGGATGACCCTGATGTCCGGCTGTAGGTTATTATTATTTAGATCATTATTAAAACACCAGCCAGGTGTCTTTAAACAAACGTCACTTCACATCCGGCGTTTCCACGTTAAACCGCAGCAACCATGACCAGGATAAATCAGCTAATAATGTAATTAAACATGAAATGTAAACATTTACATATAAATATATGTGTTAAAGCAGAATTCAGCTAAAAACTCCCTGGATGAGAGCCAACCCAATACAGGTGGGATCAAGTAACCACTTCATCTTCTCCATGTTTTCAGAGGTGGGCTAAAGGAAGGGGGGTGGGGGGATCCCAAACCGGACAGTACAAATGTAAGGATCAAACCTATATTCCCGAAAGATCTAACACGCCGCTCTTAAGCTTACGTTACAAACCCACGCTGTCCCAAAACTCTGGTGTAACTTGAGAAACATACATGAACCGTGTGTATTGGCAGAGTTTTAATACGTTACGGTATCACGCGTGAGTTAAAAGCCGTAATGTTTTCACATGGCTCATGTATTTTACCTCCTGCTATTGTTTAAATATGCTAAAGTCTGTGGTATAATAAATACAGTCATTCGTCCATTTAGCACGATACTGTGCTGTAAAAAAAGAAGCTGCCACTTAGTCCTTAATACTGTATGTATAAAATACAACAACAAAAAACAAAGTAAATCATTTACTGAGAGTCGAAACGAATGTTACTGTAACATTAACGAACCCGTTGTGAACTTGACTTATTTAAAAGAGACATTTTATATCCTGTTTTTAAATTTAAACAAGTTCAGGTTTATGGGCTCTACTAATCATGATCAGGAAGGTTTTTTTTTGTATTTTTTTTTGCACAAAATCACTCACAATCGACATCACAAAATGACGAGATATTACTAGTTCCATTTTCTCATTATTTTGACTCCGAGAACATTTAATTCGTATCGCAGTGACTGTGTGGGTTAATCCCTCAAGATTTCGTTCCACCTCGCAGAACTTGCAGAAGTTTTATGTGCTTGTTGGATGGTTTTGTGCTGCCTCGGCTTTCCGATAAGAAAAAGTTTATTATTGTTTATTATTTAAATTAAACCGTTTCAGCTCATTATAAATGCTGATGAATGTTTTAAACCAGGATTAAGAGAGCAGAGGACATCATCATCATCATCATCTTCATCATCATCATCATCATTATCATCATCATCATCATCATCATCTTCATCATCATCATCATCATTATCATCATCATCATCATCATCATCTTCATCATCATCA
>JAOUQU010427759.1:0-10373 GCA_028566735.1 Ammoglanis amapaensis | reverse complement strand
TTTTATTTTTCTCGATTAGGGACGAATAATATGAGGATTTAGCTTTTATAAGAGCTTGTTTATACTCAGTTAAAGCAACTTTCCAAGCTATTTTATTGACTTCGAGTGTAGTGTGACGCCACTTGCGTTATATATCATAGCTCTGGTTTGTTAAAAATTTAAGTTGAACTTCTTTCTTGCCCACTGAGTAAACTCGCCTAGATGCAGACAAACAAGTTTCCTTCTGATGTGGCTCTTGATTTACAGTTTGATTTCTGAGCCACCTGATGTGGCTCTTGATTTATAGTTTGATGATGATTCAGATGTTGGAGTTGCAAATTATATTGATGACAAAATCAAGAGTAGATGCATCATTGCTTCTACCCATGTAAGCAGTCTTGCGTGCATATCGGCTACTCAGGAAATATTAAATGAATTTCATAAAAATGTGTAACTTCTAAGAAAACTGTTGAGGACATTGTAAAATAGCGTAATTGTAATATTGATTTAAAAAATCCAACAAGAAACTACTGTTTTAGTTCTTTTCATTTTAGTTGTCTTTCATCAAGTAGAACATAATAAAAAACTGTTGTTCTTTATTATATAAGCTTATGTTTATGTTCTAATTTAATGTGTATTCACAGCGTTATTAAACAGGGCTAACATTATAACATTTTGGAGGAAACGTAAAATCACAATCAGACCAGTACAGATAATTTTATGATGGGCTATACTTCAAAAAGAATCAAATTGTTTCAATGTATTCAAACTATTTAGTTTATTTAAGGTTATTTTGAGAAATTTTAATTAAAAAGCAAACAATTACTGCTATTCATTAGATAATTGTGAATTTGCCTATCAGCTACAGATCATCCTAATATATATTTAACCTTGCTGTGCAAAATTACTGATGTGAAAATATTTGGTTATGAGTGAGTTGTTGAACAACTACTCAAAAAAATTATATTGGAAAATCAAAGATTTTATATACTTTAGATTGGTTGGTTAATATTGTACTATTTGTATAAAGTATTTTTGTTTAGGTATTTTTCTGTATTTTTATCAGGTCTGCAGGTTCTTGACTAGACATCCCTCTCTTTATAAAGTCTTTATGAAGCTTACAGGAGCTCACAGAGAAACTACCAAAAATGTTTACAATAATAAAACAATTGTAACTGTTCCATCATTCTGAGACCAGATGGATTTGGGAAGGCTTGTTTTACATCATCATCAACATCTTGGAACATTTTTGAATATTTATGTTTGTTTTGTCGCTCAAGATTCCTGGCTAAAGATTACTTATATCATGTTTTTTTTTACTACAACGTCACCACTGAGAGCCCCCACCCCACAATAGGGACCAGAAATCTTACTACACTTAATCCTTCCAAATAAATACTTCTTTAACGTCAGTAAGACAAAAATACTGATAGTCGACTACAGCACTAAGCAGGACAAGAACTACCACCGTTTTGATCAATGGAAAGACAGTGGAAGATGCAGATAGTTTCAGGTACCTGTCATGGTCTGGCCACACCACCACACTGTCAAAAAAGGCCCGCCAGTGTCTATTATCAAAAGCATTCAGGCAACATCACTGTCTGGTACAAGAACAGCACCAAGTAGGACAGACTGGCTCTCCAGAGGGTGATGAGTTATGAGTGAATTATTCAGACTGAGCTTCCTGATTTGCAGTCTATATACAGGAAATGGTGCTGCTCAAGAGCCAAAAAGATAGTAAAGGACACTAGCCACCATCTGGTAAGCACTTTGAGCGCTTTGAAAACAAAGACAGAGAGTATGAGAAGTTGCCGAATTTTTCTGGTCCAAAACGGAAAATGTAGAAAAATTTTCTATGGATTTAAGAAATTCTTATTAAAACAAACTAGGGTTTAACAAAGACATATCCGTTGCATACAACTGTAAACAAAACATCAGCAAACCATGTTCTGGCTTCC
The DNA here is from genome assembly GCA_028566735.1 of Ammoglanis amapaensis. Lineage (NCBI taxonomy): Eukaryota > Metazoa > Chordata > Actinopteri > Siluriformes > Trichomycteridae > Ammoglanis > Ammoglanis amapaensis. The sequence goes on along the minus strand of JAOUQU010427759.1, from coordinate 8,436 downwards.
TGAAATGTGTTTACATGGCATGGGTGGACAATGGTTCTGACACTAGTTCTCTATAAAAATGCTTGTTTAAACAACATGATTCCAGAGCACACCAGATCAAGTCAAACTGGCCTGTGGTGACTTTACGACAAATGAGTTTCCTGTTGACAAAAACAGTGAAAAAGTTTGGTCTATGGAAATAATGGGACTTTTTGGGGTCCAATCGACCCAGTTTCCAGTTCATAGTAGTGCAAAATCAGGCAATGGCAAATTTAGACAAAAACGCTGATAATCCAGCCAAGGGCAAATGTCATTACATTCATTTAGTTCTTGAACCATTTCCTTGCGCAGATCTTGTTATATCTGATAAATTAGTCTTAAGTGTGATTCTTGGTGCCATCTGGTGTGTCTACTTTTAGCAAGCATAATTACCATCAAAATGATTCAAACACCTCTGCTCACTCTGTGGGACTAACAGGTGTTCCAATCGATTCACTCCAGTTTCATCTCTAAGAAATATGGAATTCATGGTTGTTCCAGATTGCCTATTCAACCTACTGGGCTGTGACTATCTGTTATGATTCACAGGGGTTACATGTCACGTCAACAAGCATGTCTTGTCTGACAATGATATGTCCAAATTCAGCACCCCTGACCAAATACCAGCTGATCGTTTGGCCCAAGTAACAAGTAGAGTGTGGGCTTCACATAAGGCTGTTTTTTTAGGACTTGTTCTCTGTCATTCCATCTACATTTTTCTGAAAACGACATTACAACGCCCCATAGTTTTTGTTTCCGTCCAGTGGCATTCCTCTCCAAGTCACTCGACTATGTTATACAGGGTATGCCAGCGTGTTTGCTTTGGCTGCTGTATCTCTAATGGTTTCAGACGCTAAGAGAATTGTGCTTTTGCATAACACAACACATGACGGCTCAACATCAATCCAATTATGAAGCTGTGCTTTGTGCTACTGAGAACCATCAACCCAGGTTCCAGTAAGTCATGATTGTCTCAAAAGAATTAATGCCATCACCAGCATATGACCTGACGTGTTGTCCAGCCCATTACCTAAGGGTGAATTGGTTGCTCTGAATTGTGCATGTCATCTGTTCGCTGACAAACCTGTCACAATATCTAATGACAGCCAATAATCAAATGGAGTTTCGCATGATTTGGGCATAATCTGGCAGTCTAGGAAGTTCAAAACATCAGATGGCAAACCAATTTCAAACGCAACTCTGGTCTCTGATCTAATTGCTGCCTGTTCTCTTCCCTCACAGTTAGCAGTCATTAAGACTAAAACTCTACCTCAGAAACAGATAAAACAATGGGAAATTCTTTAGCAGTTTTACCACAGACAGTAGATCGGATATTTTTGCAAGCTAATTCTGCTCCGTATGATCATGTCCTCAGGGTAGCACCGAAATGCACCACAAATTTTGAGGGTCTGTTAATGACTCCTGATAACAGGATAAATTTACCTAAAACAGTTGCCCTTTTTTAAAAGCCAATTAAAAAAAATATTCACAAACATCTAAACCAACATTACATTTACATACACTTTTAAGTATTCAGCATTTCTTATGGCTTGATTCTCACTTTTTTAACACAGTTGAAGTAAAAAAAAATCATAAACCCTGGGGTGCTTGTATTTACCAGAATTAGACAAAATGTATTTATACAAAGGAGGGGCATCTAGAAAATGTTAGGGATTGCGTCCCGATTACTTTTTGTTGGAACTCCTACAATGCCAAACAAACACCACACTAACACCAGGGCTGGTTAGATCAACAAAATATCTTTATTTTTATCTTGGGGTGAAAAAAAGGTCTCTCGATACCACGACGAAGCAACATCAGGAAGTCTCTGCTGGTTGAAAACAATGGGCTTGAAGAGTCGTTGCGAACCCGGCAATCACCTGAAGAAAACAGGAACAGGGGTCGCGAGACAGGAACGCTCTGGGACTGACGGAACGGGAACAGCCAAACAAACGAGAGCCTGGGAAGACAAGGAGAGTCGCACACAAGAACAACGCGAACATGAGCGTGACGAGAAAGAAAACGCGAATGCCCAACGAGAATCTGAGTGCCTATATATAGCGTGGGAATAATTAGCAGATCAGAGACAGATGTGTGTGATTCGAAAGAACGCAGCACAGCTACCCCATGTTGCCACGGCAACCTTATGCTAACCATACAACGGAGACTCAAAGCCTCGGGTCCTTACACAGGGGGGCGTGACTGGGGGAAGTTCAGGAGTGAGGAACGCAATTCCTCACAGTTCCCCGCTCCTAAAATCTCTCCCCCTCCAACAAAGGAGCTTCACGGGACTCGACTTGAGCTGGACTTGGACGGGACTCGACTTGGACGGGATTTGACTTGGGTAGGACTTGGACGCGACTCGACTGGATTTGACTTGGACAGGACCCAACTTGGACAGGACCCAACTTGGACAGGACTTGACAGAATTTGAATTGGACAGGACGCAGTTCCTCACAGAAAAAATATAATTTATCCACTTGTTTCAAATTTTTTAAATTATGTTTTCCATAAAACTGTTTTCCATTATTAAATAAATGTTTTTTTTCACATTGCATAAATGTTACACAATATCATACCAAATGCTCAATAATTTGGTATAAATTTCATGCCAGAAAGTCCTTATTCTTGGGTAATCCCAAAAACGATGGTAGTGATTAGCCTCATGAGAGCCGCAACCTCTCCAACAACTCAAAGATCCTGAGTTTGTAGACCTCATTTGCGACCAAGATGGCAGTGCTTAAACAATGCTAGACTAAACGTCTCTCCAGAATCTGCTATTTAGTGTTTTTTTATTTGTTTTTGACTGGAATATTCATCCAGAATTACTTGGTTTTGCTGTTCTTCAACAGACAGGAGCTTTTGGACTTCTAGTTTTAAATCTCCAATGTTTTTATCTCTGATCTCCGACTCATCCCAGAGATCTCCAGAACACCAGAGGTTGCACACTTTTCCTGGGTAGGCAAAAGTCCACGCAGACAGCGCCTGGGACCTAAACAAAAGTAAGGTAGACATAGGGGACTATGAGCAAAGCTCAAGCTTACACCACATGGCTGCCCAGCATTTTCCACGCCAATGTGATTTCTCTGACTATTAAAATTCACTACCAACAAAGGGATTATGGACTTAAAGATCATGCTTTTCACAGAAACATGGCTAAACAACAGCTGCCTGGACAATGGTATTAAGCTAGCAGGATGTCACACACACGGTGCTGACAAGATAGCAAAGGACTCTTTATAGTATTACCAAAGCAAGGTGCACAGGCTGTTTTACTCATATACGATGCTCACCTAATGTGAAGTTGATAATGGTCAAATGCAGACCTTATTATCTTCAAAGACAATTTACTTCCATTATACTCATTGCAGTGTATGTCCCCCCAGATGCCAATGCTAAGCTGGCTATGAAAGAACTTTTTGCAGACATTAGCAAACACCAGAACAAGCACTCTGAGGCTGCTTTTATTGTTGCTGGTTATTTCAACCATTCTAGCTTGAAAACAGCTTTCTCCACAGCTTTCACTAGCATGTCTGCTGAGAGGATGAAACCATGTTTATTTCAACCTGGCTGCAGCATACAAGGCAACACCCCTTCCTCAAATTGGATAATCTGACCATCTCTTCTTTTTCCTCACAATTTGGCACTCACCACTTATCCAAAGTGTGAAACCCACTGAAAAGACATTCAAGGCCACAGCAGGCCACGCCCCTCTGGATCCAGTAGAGAGCACTAGTCCCAGCGGGCCATGCCCACCTGTTTACCAGGGTTACGTTTCACCATGCACACCTGGCGGTAATCCAGACTTGATGAGTGTTGGTATTTAAGGACTGCGTGTGGGAAGTCACGCTGTTGGATCGTCTGTGCTGTGTTAATACCTGTTTTTGTACCTGTGCTTGGATCTGTGTTTAGTACCTGTGTTTGCAGCTGTGTTTGCTATCCTGTGTTAATTCCTGTGGTCTCTCTGGGTTGACTCTATGACCCTGAAAACCCACCGTACTTCCCGGGTTTAAAGAAAATAAACAACTTTCAAGGGTCTGACATGTTCCGAGTTGTCTTCTAGTGGTTCCGAAACCCCCCCATTCCTAACACAAGGTGTGGTCAAAAGGGACTGTGATCCAGGATCAGTTCAAGAACACTGATTAGAACATGTTTACTCACACAGACTTGGAGCAGTATGCCTCATCTTTACTGGACCACATCTCCACCACTAAAAAAACTCCACATAAATCATGATGTCCATCTCCTGTTGAGGGCCCGCAACATTGTCTTCAGGTTCAGGGATGCACAAGCCTACAGTACAGATAGGGCTGAGCTAAACGTATGTGGCAATGACTCCAAATCATCACAGACAACAGAACCACCAACTTCCCCCCCCCCATTTCTGATGTTCTTTGCCTCAAGTAGCTCAACAAATTGTTTTGAGAGAGGGAACACAACAACTGCAAACAAAGCAGATGTGTCTGCAAACCACCAACCATTGACACTTTCCCATGTTTTAAAGCAGGATTAAAATTCACAAGGCTGCCGGTCCTGATGGCATCCATGAATGTGCCCTCAGAGCATGACCTAGAGAGATTACAGGAGTACTGATGGACATAATTAATCTGTCCTTGGCTTGTGCTGTAGTAATGACTTGCTTCAAAGCCACCTCCATTGTTATGATTCCCAAAAGCTCCAACCCATCAAAACAGGACGACAACTCTTTAGGAGCTCTCACCCCCATCATCACAAAGTGCTTCGAGTGGCTGGACACCTAAAATCCTGTCCCCTCCCACCCTGGACCCTACCAATTTGCATACCGCTATAATAAGAGCACAGAGGATGCAGTCTACATAGCAATGCACTTGGTCTTCTCACACTTGGACAAATAAACACCTTTGTTAAGTTGCTGTTCATAGACTTCAGTTCAGCATTCAACACAGTAATCCCCTCAAAACTAATCACTAAACTCACATATTTTGGCATCAGTTCCCTCATGTGCAACTGGTTACTGGATTTTCTAACCAATCAACCCCAACTAGTCTGCTTGTACAACCACTGCTCATCTACCACCACCATAAACTCAGGTGTATCACAAAGCTGTGTGATGAGTCTTTTTCTCTAATCCCTCTTCATCCCATGACTGCAAACCAATTGATGGCTCCAACACCATCTTTAAGTTTGCAGATGACATCATAGTGATTGGTCTCATAAAAAACAACAATGAGATCAGCTATACAGAGAAGGTGGATCATCTGGATAAGTGGTGCAATACTAACAATTTTCTGCTTAATGCAGAGAAAACTAAAGAGCTCATCAATAATTCCGGAAGAATCAAAAGTACGGCAGTAGAGCGTATGAACAACTTTAAGTTCCTAGGTGTTCACAACTCCTAGAAATTCACAGATTGTGTGATGCTGTACATCAAACCGATGAGCTGCACATTCCGTAACGTCTGTAACATTCCCCAGCACCCGGTTCAGAAGCATTAGCTAACTGTCTAACAATGTCACAATCTTTCACCCTGGATATATGATTTTGAAAGATAAAAAAGTAATCTTGCCATGAGTATCCTGAGTGTGCATTCGAAAAGAATGTGTAGAATGTGTAGCACATTTCATAAGTTGGTAGGAGATTCTATCGAATTGTATGTGCTCTGCTGACCCACGCGATCAGACAATACTGTTTGTCCGGTTTCCATTAAAGAGTTTATCAAATGTCAGAGCTGTCTATTCATCCAACATGTCTACCATTTATGACACAGTTGTAAGTGACGTTATGCCTAAAATTACCAAAAGAATATCAGTTTCTGTTGAGCAAGATTTGCAAGAGTCATATTTACTTTACAAAACATTACTCGATCAGATCAGATGTTGCTAAAAAAAAGTTTGGCTGGTCAAACCTGTGAAGAAAATGCAGCGTGTGCTGTAGCACTGTTACAACATTGCCAAATAACAGCTAATACCAACTGTTGGATACGTCAGCACATGTCCCAAGGTTTAAAAGCGCTCCCCTTAATTGATAATTTGCCACAGACCTAAAGACAGAACTCAGGAGAATTAACCTGTTCCTGTGGTATTCCACTCACATGTGGACTCTAGACAACTAGAGACCCATGGTAATTTACTACTTATAGAGAATCATGCAGTGGATCCGATGGATTCAGTGTTCCAATCACTTATGCATACTTATGTGTACAGTCAGAACCTCTCTCCAAATAACCTTTGTTGATAACTTGCATTGTAAACATTTTAGTCCTGACAAAGTTAATATATAACGCTGTAAAATAACCTTTGAAACCTCTTTGATCGTAGTATGGGTGTGGAAAGAAGCATGCTTATGATTATCTGCTAGTTAGTTGAAAAGGTTGTTGCTATTCAGCTCTAGTTGTGTACATGTTGTGTACATGTACATATCAGTACATGTCACCTATTCATAAAAGAATATATGGGACCCATGAACCTCTACTATTGCATCTTTTAGACCAGCTCTAGTGCCATCTGCATATGTTGCAGTCGCCCTACAACAAATTAAGGAACTAGCCTGGCAGATCATAAGAGTAGCCAATGAAACTGAAGTTGCTTTAGGTCTCATTAACACCAAACTTAAGTCCATTTAAACTACAATCCTGCGCAGCATATATTGGTATTGGAGACTTTATTAGCTAAAAAAAAGAATGGTTTGCAAGATGATCAATAAATCATGCTATTTTCCTGATAGATATGACAAATTAGTTAGCCAAATTATTCAACAAATGAATGGTTTAATTATGAAACTGATTCCAGCAAGTTGGATGGAATCCTTTCTCAACCTTTTAGGAGGCTGGTATAACTGGCCAACCAGCACTGTCCTGCCAGTGATCGTGATGTTTTATTTGTACCCTACCCTGTCCATTACCCTGTATAGGGAATGCCATCTCCAGATGGTCTTGTGAAGTTTTGAGGTCTTTAGCATGGACTTTAGCAGGGTTGCCAATGGCTTACTGAGCTGTACCATTCTGATTATGTGGCAGACCGACATCCAAAAAATCTAGGGGTTGACATCCTCACCGATTGAATCCTGTAGGTCTCCAAACACGCTCTTTCTTACATCGGCGCTGTAGTACCTAACACGGATCACTGGATTCTAATTTATTACAATAAGCTAACCTTCTTAAGCACATGTTTTTGATTATGCTTGTTTATTTATTTTTTCATTTTTGTGTGTGTGTTTTAGTCTGGAGTTCTGTTATGTTTGTTCCTGCCAGGTGCATCCGTATTTTAACTTATGTTTTTGTTATAAAAACCCAGTTATGGACTTCTGTTTGCTGTGGTCTGTTTGTTGTGACATTAAAGATTCCTAAAACCAACCCCATTTTTCCAACAGAATAACCAAGCCACTATTGGACTGCCACACATCCACGCCATATAGTCTCAGTTCATCCGACTTTATCCGCTGTTGTGAGACCCAGGCACCGCCTAGTTCCCGAGTTACAGTCATATTTCCGATGGTTCTGGAAGTGCTATCTGGCTCTGTGACATCAGGTGGCTAGTGTCGGTCTGCATGCACGCAGTGATTCTCTGCTTATTGCTACCGGTGTTTCTGTACGTGCACTACTGCCTGTCTCTGGTCTGCAGTTTTGCCCCAGACTCTGTCAAGTCCTGTTTTCAAAGCTGGTTGTGTCAAGTTTGTTTTCAAGTTTGTTCTGCAAGTGTTTTTAAAGTCCAGTTCTGTCTCTTTTTTCAAGTCTCGTTCTGTCAAGTCCAGTCCTTTTTTCAAGTGAAGTTTCATCAAGTCCTGTTTGCAAGTCTGATTCCATCAAGTCCAGTCAGTAGTGTGGGGGAAGTGATTTAGGGGCTATTGGAAACCATAGTCTGAACTGAAGTCCAGAATCAGATATTAATTTGAAAGTGTAGATTGTAGATAGTGTTAATAATTAGAATAACTTAGTTATTAACTTGTTTCATTTTATGGGTGATTTTTAATTGTTAGTGGGTGTTGCAAAAATTTATTAAATGATGGACTGAATCGGTCAGATGTCTGGCCAGGGTGCCCTTCATCTCTATATGCTACATTACATTGGCCTTGCCCTCTATCTCTGCAATACACATGTACTTAAAATGTCCATGAATTGGAGTGTTTTATCTATTTGATTTATGTGGGCAGCGGCATCTGCCATAATTTTTAATGTGTGTTCTTCCTGCATTAAACCAGATAAGGTGTTAAATGCATATTGTGTCTTGACTCCTTCCTCTCTGGCTGTATGAACACGGGGGTCTTGCAGGGTAAACAGGCTGACTCTTAAGGCGTCTCCGGTTCGTCTAAAAGTACCAGAACCCAAATTAAGAGCTCTAAGACAGAACTCTGAAATTCAGAAACTTTCTTTTTTTAATATAATTTTTTTTTAATAAAATTGACAACGTATTTTACGCACACACACACACAGACACATTATAT
>JAOUQU010427748.1:0-10374 GCA_028566735.1 Ammoglanis amapaensis | reverse complement strand
TGTGTGTGTGTGTGTGTGTGTGTGTGTGTGTGTGTGTGTGTGTGTGTGTGTGTGTGTGTGTGTGTGTGTGCGAGAGCTTACCGAAATGGTGCACCTTCTCTGAGGGAACCTTCCGGATGTTCCTCTTCACAAACGAATGGAAATGTGAGATGATGATGAAGGGGGGAGCCAAGCACGGCCGTGAGTGATACTCCACGATCACCCTGTAGCGCTGGAACTTCCAATAGGTGTCGCTCCGCTCCTGTACCTTGGTGAAGGTGTAGCTGTGGATAACCAGGATGAGACAGCATTCGTTTCTATTTAAACTCATTACAGACGATTCTGAAAGGAACTTAGTTGTTTGCTCCACACTGATTTGTATTACGAAGACGAACACAGAGTAAATTAGAATAAACAATAATAAATAGAAGCTAATAATCTTAATTATCATTAGTTTATTCCATAGTATGTTCCAGTATTTAAGTTTTGAATGATACTACAATAATTAGCATCTGTACACAAAAATATTAGTGCAAATGTACGAGTTGTACATGTTGTGTACTAGTTTTAACACTTAACTATAACTGTGCATGCACTGCATTGCATTTTATTTTGTTTGCATTTTATAATTTAAATCCATGATGCACAACGTGTCTAGTACGGAGGCCAATAAAACTATTTTAAAAGACGTCGTCTGTCTGAGAAGGACTTTAAAAACATAATCCTCCATAATCCATGTTAATGTTGTGATCTGCAAAGTGGTCATGACATTTTAAACACCTGAACATGGCGATGAGCAGGTTAACCAGCAGGATGTTGGTAACCAGCAGGTAGATAACCAGTAAGATGACCACCAGCAGATTATGATGAGTTTCTCTACACGGCTCCATTCCGTCATCGATCAGAGTCACATTAGTCGTGCATTCTACATCCCAGCTGAAGCCAGCTACACACACATACACACACACACACACACATAGAATGTATACACGTATCACGTCTGAGCAGTGCACGCTGACATTATAGTTCGTGCAGGAACTTACAGTCGATCTCCTCGACAGGAATCTGTCCGAATATGTGCAGGTACGGTCGGTAGAAGAGTCGCCGCAGGATGCGGTCAGCGCTCGGGTCGTATGGGTACATCAGAGCCTGGTTAGCGACTCCGTACGCCAGAAGCCAAACAGCCAGGAAGAACAGGAAGAAGAAGATGTCCTTCATCTGGAAGACAGGATGAGAAAACTGCATTAGTGTAGTGCACACATACGAAGCTCAGAACACAGACCAAGTGGTGTAGACTTGTTTACCAATAAAAAAAGAAATCATCTACCTACCTACCCACCAACCTTACCTAACCTACCTACCTTACCTACCTACCTACCTAACTTACCTTACCTACCCTACCTTACCTACCCTACCTTACCTTACATTACCCTACCTTACCTACCTACCTTACCTACCTACTTACCTACCTACCTAACCTTACCTACCTACCTACCTTACCTACCTACCTACTTACCTACCTACCTTACCTTACATTACCCTACCTTACCTACCCTACCTACCTTACCTTCCTACCTTACCTACCTAACTTACCTTACCTACCCTACCTTACCCTACCTACCTACCTTACCTACCTACCTACTTACCTACCTACCTAACCTTACCCTACCTACCTACTTACCTACCTACCTAACCTTACCCTACCTACCTACCTTACCTACCTACCTACTTACCTACCTACCTACCTAACTAACTAACCTTACCTACCCTACCTTACCTACCCTACCTACCTTACCCAACCTTACCTTACCCAACCTTACCCTACCTACCTACCAACCATACCTACCTACCTTACCTCCCTACCTACCTACCTATCTATCTAATCTATCTTATGTCTGTCTGTCTGTCTCTCACTCTCTCTCTCTCTCTCTTTCTCTCTCTCTCTCACTCTCTCTTTCTCTCTTTCTCTCTCTCTCTCTCTCTCTATTATATATAGATATATAAACACTGTTCTTACCATTTTGCCCACGATGATGATTTTGGGTCCGAGTTGCTTGTGAATGCCGAAGATGTGGATAAGTCTAAGAGTAAAGACCATGTAATCCAGACTCAGAGCTGCACGACCCACAGTGAAGGTCTGTTCAAAAATCCTGAGGATATATAAAAAAAAAAGAACTGAGCGAACGATGAGAACAGAGATGCTGAAATAAAACCGTCCCGTACTGAAACTATCCGTAAAAATCGACTGGTCATAATATTGTGAAAGATTTAAAGAATCTGGAGAATTCTTGAGCACTTTTGTAAACCGTCGTCTGTCACTGCTGCTGGGGTCTGATTCTAAATGTGCTTGACCGGCCTGCCAGCGACCCAGATATGTTTAGGATGAGGAATCAGAATAATGTGGCTGCAATGGCTCTGATTTAATGGGCAAAATACCCACCACACACACACACAATGTTTTTTCTGTGAGATAACAGCGCCACCCAAAGCACTACCACCACACAACTCGTTCAACTCCTTAATGCGTTACCTGCACCCCACACCAACGACGAAGAGGCTGATGGCAATGAGGTCACACTTGTGCCAGACGTCCTGGGCGTACTGCCGAATCTGCTGAAGCACCGCCATGTTCCCGACAAAGAACGTCTGAGGAGAGAAGAGAAGTGACGCCATGTTCTCTATGTCAGGGATGAGAACGGAGGTCTGTTAGAAGTGAACGGTGGAGACTTTACCTGCCGAATTTCCTCACACACGATAGTGAAGACCCAAAAATACAGCACCAGTTCCCACGGGGCAGGGCCCAGCGGTGGCGGCGGCTTGAAGTCCACCAGTAACACGTACGCGAACAGTAGCAGGAAGAGAAAGTACATGAGCACGTTTCCCAGGAACGCCGTGACGGGCGCGTACCAGAACTGCCTCCAGCGCGACAGTACGAATGGTAACTGCTGGGGGCGAGGGGGAGCAGGCGTAGCCGGGACCCCTGACACACCACAGAGAGATGACATGCGGTAAGATAAATAATAAATAAACCCTACACAAGTGTGTGTATTATTAATGTAAACAAACCTCTTATACCATGCCTGCTGGGAGATGCATCGTTTAATTTGGCCTGACTGAAACAAACGAACACGGTTAAATGTCAATCAAGAGAACACGCCTATTTTAGTGAGACGGACACGCCTACTTGACTTTGCTTTAATGTTAACCCTAATGAAAATGCATCACCGCCGGTGGACTCGGACTTACCGGCGTTTCATGTCGGAGAAAGAGAAGACGGTCTCAGCGTAGAGCCAATCAGTTTCCTTCTCCTGTGAAGCTTCCTCCGATTTTCCCTCCTCTACCTCCTCCACCTCCCTAAAACAACAAAAACAACAGGAAGTAACTTGCTAAGAGTCGAAGAGACGCTTGTGTGGTGCAGCGATTAGAGAACCGAAGCGATTCTGGCTGCAATCACGACCTCTGCTGGCTGATCAGTGGCTCTGCACACCTTCCTGAAATATGCATGACTGTAACGACTATTTAACGACAGTGGTGCATGTTACAAGTCACAGATATGCTAGAGTTCGAGCTCAGAGCTCAGTAGATGGTCAGCGGTTCGAGGGTTACTGACCTGTAGGAGATGAGACTGGTGTAGCAGAGAGGAGGAACGAACAGTGTGAGGATGAGCTTCCATACCTCGGTGCTCCGGTCCATGTCACCCCACCAGATCTGACTCAACAGACTCTACACACACACATACATACAATTTGACACAGCATATACACAGTACCCACCTGTCCCAGCAGTACCCACCTGCACCCCATCATGGCTGAAGAAGTGTCGGGCGTCTGCCTCCATGGCCATCTTCAGACACGTGATGCCCCCCCACACCCAGGAGGTCTTCTTCAGCAGAACAAATGAACGACTCTCACTGCTCTCGTAACACTTACTGAACACATCTGGACAGCACAGTGGAACAGGGTTACACACACACACACACATATATATACACACACACAGCTGGACAGCACATAGCACAGAGGGGTAAAGGTTATACAATCAGTCGTACACACACTTACAGAATATAAGTAGACAGCACAGAGGGGCAGAGCGGGTTGCATATATACACACACACACACACACACCACCCACACACAGCTGGACAGCACACAGAACAGATGGGCATAGGTTACACACACACTTACTGAACACATTTATATAACATAAGAGGCAGATATTGCGCACACTCAAACACACTGACATACATACAGTCTCATATACACACACACACACACACACACACACACATACACACACACACACACACACACACACACACACACTATTCATATTCATACCATGAGCCAGGTTCTCGAATCTCTGTGCCAGTTCCTTCATAAAGTGTTTGGTCTCGGTCTCGCTCTCCAGTTTGGAAAGTTCTCTCAGCAGCTTACAGGCGCTCAGAGCGCTCAGCACCGACTCCGGCATCTCCCCCCGAAAAATAATAACAAACTCAACGACACAAATACTTTCTGTAAAGTAATAACAAACCGATCTACCACAATAACGGACCGCCGATCGCTAACAAGATATCATAGACACAGAAGATTTCTGTTCATGTGTTGTGGGATGAAAACGAAGCACAAAATTCTAAATCAATTTAAAAATTAGTCCGATACGTATAATCAATCGATATTCACTTTTAATCGCCGAGGGAACTGGTTACCCGGTTCAGGGTTTTACAGCCTAATTGGGCTACGTTTCCTAACACAGCCATTATTTGGTTTGTGATAACTTTTAAAAAAACTGACCATTTCCCAGAAGTAAACGGCCATCTCACTGCGGTTCTGCAGGACAGCCCAGATGAAGAGTGCCGCCCATGGGTGAGGGCACTTCTCTGTCTTGTAGTCGGGCTTATGCAATGTCTTCGACAGCATCTGAAACGGAGAACAGTGGGCTCGGGCAAAACAGAGAACGTTCCAAAGCCTTGACCTCTGCCCCAGACTCGACCCATACCAAGACTCTCCTGTACAACTTAGTGGACACAAAGTACCTTCATGGACTTTCTTTTGGAGGTGATACCCTGAAGGCCCAGACAGTCACGATAGAACGGCCGGCACACATCACCCAGCAGGTACTTCAGAAGCTGAGACACCTGAGCAGTGACACACACACACACACATACACACACAGCAATTTTAAAAGAAGATAGTGGTGGGGTGTTGGGTCAGATGACCTGGCCTCCATTATCAACTGACCTAAATCTAAGTGAGATGATTTGGCATGGCAGAGTGAAGGTAAAACAGTCAACAAGTGCTCAGCACCTCTGAGAACTCTTTTAGGACTGTTGGAAAACCATTCCAGGTGGCGCTTTGTGAATGGTAATGGTAGTACCAAACATAAACAAACAAACAAACATCTAAAAAGATATTCTAGTTTGTTTACCAATAGTTTGTGTACTACATAACTGCCATGTGTGTTACTTTATAGTTTGTAAGCCTTCAATATAGACAATAACAAAAGTCCAGAAAAAATACAGACTGACAATGAACTCTGACCTCGTACAGCGTGAGTTCTTTGACCGCGCCCGGGATGTGGTTCAGCGAGACGCCGGTGGCACCATATCTCTCTACCAGGAAGCGCTGCAACAGGGTGTAGGTTAGAGAACCCTCAGAGATGGAGCTGTAGAGCTTCTCCAGGCGTCCGTGTGTCAGGTACTCGTGTACGTTCAGTCCGTTCTCGATGAACAGACGGACGAACTGCGGCTTGTCGTTCACCAGGACGTCGGTCATGAAGGTCTCCAGGGCGTTGCTCTGCACTCAACATGTGACGCTCGGTTAGCTGCTTAGAAGGAACAAACACCGACCTGTTCACGACACCACCACCCCCCAAATAAAGTACCTCCCATATGGTGTCTTCCACCAGGAGCTCGTTCCGAGCGATGTCCACTCTGTTCCATGTCACGGCCAGTTTAAGCTCCTCCATGTTGGTGCAGGCGTCGCTCGTGACCCGCTGCTTACTCACTACGACACAAAACTGCTAAATTATCGACCCCTGATAAGGCAACAGTCGACAGTCGAGACATACCACTCTACCTACCGCGGACGATGGCCTTCAGGAGCACTGTGTCGAAATCTTCCGAGCCCTCCTGCTCTCTGTAGTAAATGGAGATCAGATCTTTGTTGTTGTAAACACTCAGGACCTGCCGACATGACACATGACATCACACCCAGTTCTCCTGTATTACCCGTTTCCTGCAGCAGAGCCCCACTTAACCCCCTTTGTACCTTGTCCACCAGTTTATCTACATCCGGCTCATTGGGGTAATGCTTCAGCACTCTCTCAGCCACTCTCTCACGAAGGTCCGTCTTGGTGGCAGCCTCAACCTCACCCTCGGACCCCGGGACACTGGGTGCTGTTGAAACGTTCTCCACGACGTCACTCACCAGGTCAGCCAACCCGCCAGAGCCTGCCAGGATCAACCAGGGGATAGACTTCTTCAGGGAGAGGTCCAGTCTCTGAGAGAGTGAGGGTGCGAGAGAGAAAGTGAGGGTGTGAAAATGAGTGAGACAGTGAATGTGAGGAAAAGAGAGTGTAAGGGGATGAGAGTGAGGACTGGTAAACGAATGAGAGTGTGAGAGAGGGAATCAAAGAGTGAGGAAATAAGTAAGATTATAGGAAAGAGCGTATCAGAGTGAAAGAGCAACTATTTTGGGGCCCTTGATAAAGGCCCCTTATCCCTGTCAGCTCAAAGAGTACCAGATACCAAACAGATGTATCCAATTAAATATAAATAAATTATTATTATTGCTTTTAAAATAATAATAGTTCATATGTTTATATTATCATCCGTCTCTGTGCAGCACCACCTAACAGCCAGCAGATGGAGTTACCGCAGCCCTGGAGGTCCAGTTAGTAGTTAGTAGAGCTGAGTTTGGCAATCCTGTGCCTGAAACATCAGCACTGGTGTGCTAGCGTGTTTATTACAGCAGAGACAAACTGTACTGTGAACTCTCACCTCCAGCATGTCAGGTTCTCCCGAGACCAGCATGCACAGGACAGGGATGTCCATACTCCCACTCCCTAAACACAACACACACTCAGCTCATGTAACACAAAAATACTTTTATGCTGCCCGATTAAATAAAATAATACAATTTTAATTCTGACCGAATTTCCCGGTACGCTGGTGGGAGATGTAATCCTCTAGCCGGGCTCTGAAGACAGCCTCCCCCCCACTATGACCCACGGTTCCATCGTCCACCAGCAGGAAGGCCTGGTAGTTACAGTCCAGGAAGTAGTTATCCCTTGACGTGTTTTGAACGAAGTAATCAGCCGGGAAACTTCCCTAACACACAGAGAAAAACCTTCTATTAATATTTATATTACGCAATTCTTTGCCATATATGGAAGAACAGAAAAGAAGCGCCTTGCATAACTGAAGGATTCAAAGCCCAGACAGGAAGTGGTTGCGACTGACCTCTGGGTTTACCAGCTGCTCCCGGTTCCTCACCAGACCCCACGGATCGACGCCTATGGCTACCACTTTATTCAGCGAGACGAAGGACGCGGCAGTAGCGTGATCCCTCACGGCCTCTCCCAGGCATCTTCCAACACCCACCCGCAGTCCTCGTGACAGGATCCACGCCCCTGTGGGCAAGACAGAAAGGTGCAAAAGAGCTTCACTTAGCAAAGATGTGTTAAATGAAAATGAGTGAGTGAACATGGATACAAATCTAAACAGGAAGTCAACGTGAACGTACCGGTACTCTGAGCGGCTCTGACCAGACCCTGCCGGAGAACGTCTTTCACCCAGGTCTTCACCTTCGTTTTCTTCATGCCTCCAGCCACAGATACAACCAGATTTGGAGCTGGTAGCCCCCAGTGGTTGGTCATGATGGAATAAACAATTTGAGGAGGAGTGTCAAAAGAAAGTCGAAGAAACTGCAGGGATTAAAATAATAATATGAGTATAATTATCATGTAGTGATTGTTCTTTTTGTGTAATCACTGCCTATGTAGCTGCACTATATACGTTAACTCCGTAACAAGATCTGCTGGTGCTGGTGATAAATGACGTCACGTGCACTTAGATGGGAATTAATCCGCTCCAGGTGGAAGTGTTTCTATACGTCTGGTTTCCTCTGATGTGTGATTCCATGGTACTTTGGAAACGTGCCATTAAATTTGTATTTTTAATTAAATGATCATTGCTGAAAACTTACGTTGCTCTGCCTCCTGCTGGCTCCGGCAAACGCCACCTCCCCGAAAGCATCAGTAGGACACTCCGACGTGTGCTGACATCTGTCCCATGTACTGACCATGGCTGCGCTAAAGTAATCCCTAAGAGAAGCTGAACAATGGTTTTCCCTGGGGTTTCCACACTGACAGAGTCCGCCATTACTGCACAAACACACCATCATCTGTCAGTAGAACGCCATTATTTCCAATAATCTCATGTTTATAATGGCTTAAATGCTTTATTTTATTAATATAAAAGTAAAAACCTGTGTGATACCTGAAACACACTACAAAGCGTTGTTTTTTGTTCAACGTTTCTCAGTATGAGAGATAAACGGTACGCTAAATCAGAAACGCTTCAGATCTGCCACACCAGTGCCGTTCCCTCTCTGTTAAGGGGAAGTCAGCAAGGGCGTGCTAATAACTAATTGGAATGCATCCATAAATTGGGGTTCCTTCCAAGTTTTGAGGTTTAAAAGAAAAACATCGAACATGACCGGGCAGGACATGACTACAGACTGATGTAATTAAGCTGGTATTATTATGGTGTTGAGTTTTGTAGTAGGCCAAGCCTTTATGGGCCCCTTTATCATTTTCATTTCATTTCAGCCCCTAATAAACGACCACCTCAGCATCAGTGGCTTCATTCTATAGACTACACTGTGTATGTGTGACGTCACCACTAGTATTAGCATTATTATCGATTAGCTTACACCCTTTAACCAGGGGTAGTAAAACAAACCAAAAATATACTGAGTAATGTACAAGTGTGGCATATTAATTTACCTATTATACAACATAACATAGCTAAGTGCTCTCGGGGGCCCCCTAGTGGTGTTAGCAAGTGTTTCACCGGCTTTGGCTGGTAGACAGTAGAACATGAGAAGAACCAGAGAGGAACCCAAGAAGAACCCTGTGTTTACCTGAATACATCCTCCACAAACGTCGTACATTCTCTCTTCTTAATGACAGTGTTGATCCAGCTCTGAAATCACACACACACACAGACAGAGAGAGAGAGAGAGAGAGAGAGAGAGAGAGAGAGAGAGAGAGAGAGAGAGAGAGAGAGAGCATAGCAAAAACAGGTGTTTTTTTCACTGTTGTTTTCTTCCACTGATGCCTGTGCCCTCATTGTTGTGTAAAGCTTGCTTCAGATTCATGGAATTCGTTTTTGGTTGTTCTTGGATTACGCTGCATACAAAAGACCACTTTTTCTTTTAGATTGAAATGAAGACCTAAAGCTAACCTTGTTTTAATGCCTCAGAAAAAGTGAGTTCAGCTGTAATCAGATGTCATAACCAGTATGGTAACTAATTTTAATTAGGATTAAATGAAATTAGAGAATTTACACCTCTATAAAAATGCTTCAGCAAATAAGTATCTTTTGAACTAGTGTATTTAATATTTATAACAATCCTATACACTTTCGATTTTAAATCTTATGATAATAGAATAAAAACATTCAAATATATTATTTACCAGCCATTCCTTTTCATGTTGCTTAAGGGTATAAACTTTTTTCTACCACTTTATTGTTTCATCAACACAGCCCATCCTCATTTTCCTTTTCTACTTCATTTACTGACTAGTAGAAATCTGATACCATCGGTGCTGCTAATGCCTCTTACTTAAACCAGCATAACCTGAACCTGTAAAGCATATTTAAGGTTGGCAGACTTTGCAGTGTATGGTTTTGTTAATTCAATCCCAATAATTGGTGGTGAGATGCTCTGTTATGAAAGCCACTGGTTGAAGTCTTGTAATTGATTGCTGGCATGTTTCTGACCTGAATCTATTCCATTCCTATCTTTTTCTGTGGACAGCTCCTGTTAGGGGTCACCACATTGGTTTGCGTAATAATAGTGATTGATTTTTGGTAGATTACTTTCCTTTTTATCTGGGCTACATGCACAGGTTTAGGTTTACGAGTCGCTAAAGCAAGCAATCAATAATATATCAAGCAATCAAAATAATTCTTATTTATACAAATTACTTTGGCTTTCTGATATGCTATGTTTTGTTCTCTTTTATACTGATAAACATTTGCACATTTTGTACATGCCACTTTTTGTTGAAATGTAAATAAATGCAATTTCTGATCGGTGTGTGTGTGTGTGTGTGTGTGTGTGTGTGTGTGTGTGTGTGTGTGTGTGTGTGTGTGTGTGTGTGTGTGTG
>JAOUQU010427740.1:0-10375 GCA_028566735.1 Ammoglanis amapaensis | reverse complement strand
TTCAAAAAGCAATAAACATGTTTGTTATTAAGAATATACGTGCATTCATTCAACATTTTAGTAGCAAAATAATTGCGGTTAATTAATTACAGACCCTGTAATTAACTCCATTAAAATTTTTAATCGAGTCCCACCACTAGTTCCCGTTTCTACCAACGTATCCACCGCAGTGAAATACAGCGCTAATATATATTTTAAGCACAGCATCCTGTCTAATCCAGGAGTACCTGCAGTTCTGACAGTGGAGGAACGGCAGAACGGCAGAACGTCCTGACACGGGGTTGACGGCTTCCTGATAACGCCCCCCCCCAACCCCCCAGGCACCCCGAGAACTAATACATAGATTTTGAAAGAGAGTAAAAAGTGACACACCACATTTTTGTTATTAACAGGGAAATTCCCGTTGGCTTTGACGACGACGGTGCAGAGCTTTACATCATCGGGATGAGTGCATTTCTGAAACACACACACACACACACACAGAAACGGGAATGATCCGTCACTCCGGTAACGGACGTGTCGAAGGTAGAGGAGAACTGTTTAACGTTCAGATTCATTTATATGGAACTGTGTGAAATGTAAAAACCGTAATGAGCAGAATGATGCCAAATTAAACTAAATTTGGTGAGAACCGAATTTTTACAAAACACAGCCAGGGTCATCGCTATCCTCGCTGAGGAAGGGTGCTAATAATACCTCACGAGCAAGTCTTTCTAAGGAGCTTCGGAGTTATTTTATTCATGCACGGCCTTCGACTGCTGTTGCGATTTTTGCACCTTTCGTTTATTTGATGGGAGTCATTGATTCGGGGAAATGTTTTCTTTTTAGAACTGCCGTGCATCACATTACAGAATGACAAGAGTCTGTTTGGGTCGGCTTTCATTTCCTCTAGTACAGGTATTGATTTCGGCACTGACTGTAGACTTTAAAAGCAACATAAAATACATCATCCCGTTCCATCTGCTCTGGGGTCGGCTGTTTATACCAGACGTTACTCCAGACCGAAGTGAATCCCATATTATACAGTGACGTGTGTGTTTACTTTACTGTATACGGCATACCTTCAGAGTGTGCCCGGAGTCCACGTTGCTGCTGGGGTACGTGCGTCTGGTGCTGACACGTTTCCGTCGCCTGCGCAGCACCACGTAGATCTGCACGTAGACGAGCAGGGTGATGATGAAGGGCACGTAGAAGGACACGATCGAGGAGTAGACGACGAAGGCAGGGTTCGCGATGACGCACAGGGCATCGTCGGCGCTCTCTGCGGATCGGGGGGGGGGGGACACGGACGGGGGTATTAGCTCGACCGTGACTTCACGCGGGTTCACACGTCGTCCAGTAGCGAACGATACCTGTATTGTTAAGTCCAAACAGCAGGGGGCATGATATAGCAAAAGACAGGATCCACACCACTGATATCATGACGGTCACTCTTCTTTTAGAGCTGTAGCGCGTGTTGTACAACATCGGCATGGCAACGGCTGTGTACCTGAGAAGACAATGACATAATGGGGACGACCGTATAGAACATCAGGCTATCAATCCAAAGGATGTCGGTTCAAATCTCACTGTTGGACCCTTAACCCTTAATTGCTCAGACTGGAATGTATACTGTCGCTTCGGATTAAAAGCGCCTGCTCTCAAAGTCCTAAACAACGAGGCGAGAGACCAAAATAACCCAAAGGTAAACGTTATTACCAGATCCAAACAGCCGTCGTACAGATGGCTGCTGCCGTCATGAGGCTGTGACAGACTGCTAAAGCTTAGCTAGCTAATTGCACAGATTTACAAAAATTAATCGTATAAAACTAATCGTTTTAATAAAACCTAGAGCCCAAATAATGCAAAATCCATCCTGAGGTAAATCATGCTTACTTGAGTGATAATAAACCACCCATAAATACATCCCGTGTATTTGTTTATTCCTTCACACTTGAGTATCCTTGAGCGAGGCAACAAACCTTGAAATGTGCTCACTGCTGCCCCCTGTTGGCTGTATTTAAATGTGTGCTTCGTTGCAGACTGGGTGAAATGCGGAGGAATCGGTCCTATGGTGTCAAAACAGTAGTTAAGGTACTGAGCAAAGGATCAGAGGGTCGCCGGTTTAAGCCCCACTAGCACTGGGCATCTGCTGAGCGGGTCTGCTGATAGAAATGGACTCCGTCTGGGTAGGAAGGTGGATGCTGGTGGACGGTTAAGTCGGGGCAGCGTGCCGGAGTGGGCTGAGGATGCTGACGGTGGGTGCTTAGCTTGCTAATGGTACGGATTAAAGATACAACCAGAAGCAACTTACAGAATAAAGATTAAAGGCTCGAGCTAATGGCAACTCATGAGGAGGAGAGCGGCTTCCCATTTGAAGACGCGGCAGTGCCGTTTGTGAAGTGATTTAAAACGAGAATCTCACACTGTGATAGTCGGTGTAGTCGCATTTCTTTTAGGAACGTCTGTGGGTGATCTTTCGGGCTATATAATACAGTTTAAGATGTGCTCTTTGATGTCCAAGCCGAGTACTTTCTTCGGAGGTGCTATGTGAGGAAAAAGATAAACCAAGAAGAATCCTGAATCTAAAACCTTCTACGGTGTGGAAGGAAAACATGTTTAGTGTTTACTGATCTTGACACTTTAACACGTCGCAAAGCAAATGAAAGATTTGACGGCAAATAAAGAACGTTTAGGGAACCGATCCGAGATGTGTCTTGCTTGGTAGCGACCGTAGATCGCCGTGGCCCGGTACTTAGAGACCTTGATGCTTGAGTTTGGAAGGTTGCCCCTGAAATGTCCTTGGGTCACTGCTCCCTGCAGTCCATGCCCGCCGTTACGAGATCTCGTGTGTGTGCTCACGACTTCTCCATAGTGTGTGTTCACTAGTGTGTGTAATCGTGTTTCGCTGCACGGACTGGGTTATAAGATTCTAAAGCTTAAAATAGTTTGATGAGTCTCTCTCTAATGTGTAATACGTGCCTCGGGGAATAAAAGAAGGTATTGCAATACACAACTGTAGCGTGTGCTTCCTCTGTGTCTCTCTTGGTCTTGCTCTAATTTGTTATATGAACCTGGGCAGGTAACACAAGGCACTGCAATACGTGACTGTAATGTCTCTCTCTCTCTCTCTCTGTGTGTATGTGTGTGTAATACGTGCCTGGGCACAGAACAGCAAATACTGCAATACAAGGCTATAGCGTGTGCTTCCTCCAGAATAATAAAAACAGCCAGACAGACTTATTTTCTTCACATTTCATGTTAGGATATAATCCGAAACGTTTCGAAGCTTTTATAAAAACCTCCGGCTGGTTTCGGTGCATCCTGCTGAGCTGAGTGGTGATAATGAGAACTCGATTATTACTGACATACTTACCTGTCAATACTAATGGCACAGAGATTGAGGATGCTTGCTGTACACATCATTACGTCAAGGGTCACAAAGACGTCACAGTGAATTGTGCTGAACCTCCATTCACCCACCACCTTCAGTAAAGACACGGCAAAACATTAAAATGTTCACATTCGATCCGCTGAAAGACTACGTGACACTTAGTGATTAGTTACTGAAACTTTCTTTCCTGGGATTCTTGCTAAACATTGCACATCACTGAAGAGGTAAAAAAAAATAGTTTCTTTTTACCCGGCTGAAAATGCTGAATCAAACGTCTGCTTTAAAAAGAAAAACATCTGGATTGCAACAGATCAACGGATTTGCATCGAATAAGTATGAGACTGTTTGGCACGGCTTTAGTAATGCGCCATAAACTTTGCCGGAGAACTAATCTAACTGGGGTCAATCTCATTGTGTCTCCCGAGCGGCCCGGTACTGCCTCGGTACCCGGCAGTTTCTGATTAATGTGTGTCCTCGGGTCGGACGGAGCCAACACATCCGATCTGACGGTTCGGCACGCCTGCTGATACAGGATTATTTAGTACTAATGAAAGCAGCTGTGGGGTGTCTGGATCGGGTCATCGATGGGACCTAATGAGGGCAACTATGGATAGAGGTTTGTCAGAGGTTATATAGAGGTGCACAGTAATTTAGCTTTAAATGAGAAGTCGAAATTATCTCAATTTCTAAAATGTTCATAATTCTTAGTCCAAAGCCCGGTGAGGGATTGTCATTCCTGCCTCCAGCCATTTTTTTTTCCTGCGGGAAGCTGACTGAGATGAATTGGCGATGATTGCTTAAATGAGTGAATGCAAGACACTAAACGATGCATAATGCCTCTCATTAAAATAGATCTTGCTTTTAGAAAAGGCATTTATGAAATATGGGCAGAAACATGAATATGGCGTCTCCAGCAACTACAGATCAAATTTTTACAATTTAAAGTACAATTCCGGGTCGTTTTACTGACCGACTCGTATGAACCGACTCGTTCCTTAAACTGAATCAAAATCACCACCACTGGGACAGGCGTGCCTGCAGGGGGAGCCGTGATGCATCACCGAGTCATGTCGGAAGAGTCGTGTTCAGTCGTGTACCCTGTCCAGAATACGGACCGGATGATCGGACTGTCTGGTCGAAAAGACCATTTATTGCTAATTTTATTTGCTAAACATGTTTCATCCACCTTGGTTACATTTCTGTGATGTGAGATTCAAACTTTTCCACCCTGATCAAGCGTTTTTGTAATAATTTGGTCGATTTTTGAATTTTGAGTTTCATCCATGTGGATTTTTTTCAATCTGCATTTTCAAAATTCACAAAAAAAACTGTTTGATGTAAAACGGGTTCGTCTTGAGCAAGAACGTTGCATCACTTTGTTTCTATGTTACTTTGCTGGGCACTTCTGTTCCGATCCTGTGTTTAAGGTGATGAATATCAGTGAATACGTGTCAGTACCTGTCTTTTCATCCGATAGAAAACTCGTTTCATTAAAAAAAAAAAAAAAACTTAATGAGTGATTAAGTTCATCTTCTGTCCTGTTGGTACTTTGATTAATCAACATGGTGGAAAGATGTAGTTAAGCAGCACAGTACGAGTCGGTGCTGCGAGCGTTTAATTGATTCGGTGAAGGTAATTTAATCACCAATTAGGACTGCTTAGCGATGCACACCAGGGACAACAAGAACTGGGATCTCAGGTGACGTTACATCGATGCCACACAAATATCAAATTAAACAATTCAATCAATGTACGTGGACCTCGTTTACATAGTAATGAGGTGCTTAGATATATTGTCTTATATATATATATATATATATATATATATATATATATATATATATATCTCCCCTACCTCGAGATATACCACCCAGGGCATCACCAGAGTGGCCACCAGCAGGTCAGCTACAGCCAAGCTAACGATCAAGTAGTTGGTGGTGGTTTGCAAAGACTTCTCTCGGGACACGGCCATGCACACCAGCACGTTGCCGAACACGATGACGAAGATGAGCAGTGTGAGGAGCATGGCGTAGTAATTGTACTGGTGCCGTCCATCTCCGTTTGTAGCGTTGATACCGCCAAGGCCGTTTGTGATGAAGCTCTCGTTGGAAGTATAGTCCTCCAAGACTTCCATCGGCTACAAGGGCCTAGAACCCAGAGGAAAACCTACAAATATATATGAAGAAAACTTGTAAGAGTAAGAAGTAGAATTGTTTACCCATTAACGTCCGACGCCGTCGTGTGTCGTGATATCATGTGTAACGTTACACCATATATATTTACTCAAAAGGTTCACACGATTCTGTGTTTTGTGAACTAATTCTGTGTTTTGTATTCTTTTCCTTTGTAAACGACACAATAGAAGATTAGTAATTATTGATTATTACCCATTACGAGTTGCAGCCATTTTTGCACATTTTATCATCTCAGGTTTAATCATTTTGATCACTGCCATAAATAATTTATCCAGCAGCAGAAGCTCTGCTTTTCAAATATGTAAAATATGTATTTAAAATATAGTATGTAGACACTTCATATCCAGATCCACTCCACAAATATAAAAAGCAATTATACAACGTTCACCCTTGAAGCAGAGCAACAGCATCACATGCATATCAAAGTCAACCACCAGAAACGTGAGTAAAGGCAGCAACACAAGTCATTAATCAGAGGTTCTGTTCTTCTGTATTGTCAAAACAATTTTATTCATAAAGTGCTTTTTTTTTTACAATATACATTCTCACGACGCAGCTTTACAGACTTAAGGACTTCCAGACCAAAGATAAAAACTTTAAAAAAGACCCGCTGAGCAAGCTGAGTGTGACTGTGACAAAGAAAAATGACAAGAAAAAAAAGTCAGCGGGGGTCTGTTGTGTTGCAGTGACTACATTGTCTTGCATTGTATCGTGCACATACTGTTGTTGATGTTGACTTAATTAGAAGAATGAATTAATACATTTTTTTTCCAATCCTCTTTCAGATGAGCCAGTGTGTTAAATTAGTTTCTTCTCCTTCGATTTCAATCGAATCATCGTGTGAAATTAGGATTTAAAATGCTATAACCAGAGTTAAAAGCTTGTCTAGACCAGATTCACTACGGAAAGGCTCGATTAGGCTGGGGGCAAAATAAAAAGTAAAACGATTCTGGAAGTGTCAACAATTTAACACTTTAACATGTGAATCATGAATAAATGTTAATAAACTCGGCTGCAATAGACTACAATACAAGCCTTTCGTTGTCATTACACATATATAAATGTACAGTACCATGGTATTCTTTCTGTGCATATCCCGACTTGTATAGAAGTTGTGGGTCAAAGCGCTTCAACAGGGTCGGCCGTCGTACGGAGCCCCTGGAGCAGACGGGGTTAAAAATCTGACTCGAACACCCAACAGTGGTTGTGTAGCAGAGCCTGGATTTAACCCCCCAATCTCCTGATTCACAGCCCAAAGCTTTAACCTAAGGCTCCATTTTCCTCGACGTACAACAGTGTAATAGTATACATGAAATGCCTACAGGTGCTAATTTACCTTTTAATCTATTTCTGTTTAGATTTGGCATTAGAATTAAAATAAGTTTTTATGGACAATTTAGGGCATGTGTTACCGTTGTGTTACATCACCTGTCCTGCTTAGTTTTGGCTTCCATTCTGGCTTGAAGTGACACCTCCAGTCCAGTCGAGCGCACTCACTGTGTGTGTATAAAGCCATTAAGACTCTTAGATAACAATCTGACATCTGGTTTTATATAAAGATCCGTATCCTGCACAGAGTCACGCAACCAGCTCAGTGCAGGCACCATTAGTCCGACTACAAAGACCGAAACTGCAGTGAGAGTAAATCGAATTATTATATAATGGTAATAATATCATTTTAATATCAACACCCTTACTGCCAATAGTAAAGCCGATATCCAGTGTTATGAGATGGAAATGTCAGTGGCGGTGGGTTTATTGCTGCTCCGGTTCCCAGCCACCAAAAAATTGTAACACAGTGGATCTGATTTGATCAGAAGTAATTTAAATGATTACAAACCCATGTGTGAACAAACTGGAATTATTGTAATATAAATACTTCATTCACATTTTAAAATTAAACTACTTTCATAATAGTAGTGATATTAAATTACAAGTAAATAAAAATGTTTGCGTAGGCTAAAATGGATTGTGGCTTACGCAAACAAGGAGAAAACGGCACTCACTTGACTAAAAACAGCCTCTGTTCTGTCTACACAACAACACAAAGACTGGAAGGAGTTGTGTAAAAAGTCTGTTTTCAGTGAGCGTGTGGACGGTAGGTAATCCGAATGCTTATCAAACGTATTGATTTTTTTTTAATCAATAAAACTACACTGGTAATTCTAGTTCATCATCTCGGTGAATGTCTCCAGTTTGTTGGCCGTTTGAAATAATGACACACTCAGGCCATTGAACCATTGTGTGTATTACTATATTCCATACACACACCACAGCTCAGTGAATTTTAATTACAGTCTTAAATATAATAGTGTTGCCAATTGCGTTTAATCTTTCATCTTTCAACAGATCCAATAAGAATGCAGTACTCCAGCTGTGAAGCTGTACTCATTCATCCATTCACTCACTGTTGATTTTACCACTTATTTATCCTGGTTAGGGTCATGGTGGCGCTTATTTATTAAGTAAAAGGCAGAAATGACCCAAGAGAAATCTCTCTCTCGCTCTCTCTCTAACACACACACACACACACGCACGCACACACACAGAGGCCACATGGGCCGACTGCGCTACCCACTGCTTCACCATTTGCAGCATCTGTGTTTCACCTGGATATTCTGAATACAAGATGCAATCACAGAACGATCAGGATAGAACAGGGCAACATTAGTTGACAGTGTTTATAGTGCTAAAGCTTTTTAATACATAATAATTGTTAAATACTTACTAATAAACATTGCTGCTGCTTTCAGATCGTTGGTGTAAGTGTACCAAGTCACACTCAACACACTGCGAACTGTATATCTATGGTGTTTGTGGGCTCATCATTCAAGACAAGTTCATAGTGGCATTATTAAATCCGAAATTATGTACGCTACACCCTTTTGTACATGCTGCTTAAACCAAAATCTCAGCAGAGCTATCGGCCTGCCAGTCCTTTACACAGACGGTATCGTTTCTGTTTTGCCGAGCAACAGACAGCTCAGATTTATGCCATGTGTCCAGAGATTTCTGATGGAACGAGGGCCCGTTGTGACCCTGACCATGATAAATCACTTGGTTCTAATGAAACGATACGATTCCAGTGGATTTGGTTAGTAAGAGGGTTCATATTACTAATCAAGCGTTTTTGACCTTGGTGTTACCTCTCCGAGGATGCAGGGATTGTGTAATGTTACACTTCATGGAAAAAAATGTTGTCTTCAAAGCCTTTGGAACTTTGGTTAGTTCTCTAATCATAAAATAGCAGTACTGATCCTATGTATAGATGTAAAAAAAAACATAAGATTATTATAACGTATGATATTAAATGTTATTTAAAAAGTAAAGTTGTATGAGAAAAAGACAAATAGAAAAAGATAATACATAAAGATATTTGTATCTAGGATAAAATATTGCACAACGTTATTGTAGATTTAAATCAGATTAAAATAGAAATATTGCCCGGAGATACCGTATATTGCACAAGGTACAAAAAGTATTGAAGTTATTGCACATATTTCAAAGAGACGCAATTTTCAGAGACAGAGTTCATCAGCATTTTTGAGAATGAGGATGAAGATGAGGATACACACCACCAGCAGATCTTTTTCCAGTGTTTTTTTCACCAGCTCCCTACAGATTTATCTTTTCATCCAGCTCGCACGCATCAGTGCACTGGAAAGAATTCAGCTGCTTTTTTGGAAACTTTCTCATTACAGAAGTGCACGCCATATTTATAGACTTAATTATGTATTTAATTCTTCTATTTTTCTTTAATTCTACTACTGCTTGATCCTTAGTAGAGAGATTCAAAAATACGACCAAAACAAGACGTGTTCACAACAGAGCAATAACATACAAACTATCGAATTTGCTCGCAGGTTGCCAGTCCAAAATTCGCCCAAAAACCTGGGCACCACAGAAAACGCAGACAATCTGTGAAGACCAGGATTAAACGTTGGTCTATTAAACTGTGCTGCACAAACAACACTATCTACTTATCCACTCGCTGTTATCTCTCTCCAGACAATCTAATTCAGTATATGTCATTAAACGGACATATACTGAAAGGGTGCCAGAGTGGATGGAAAGGTGCAATAGTGAAAGGGTCTGCTCCGTTCGTCGCCGTTACACACCTGTCAAATTAGTCAAAAAAGAACGTCAGTGTAAGAACGACGTGATGCTGTTCTTTTGGATTTGTTCACACAAAGGTTTTGACACCAAATCCAAAGTTCTTGGACTGTTTTGCTGCACGCTGAGCCTGTAAACTGTCTAAACTAAAAACCAATGCCAACAATGCTTTGGAATTGAATTTACCCGACTCGCTGAAGTCATTCTTACCAAGCAAAACATTATGCTAAACTTCTCCAATGTTGTTCGAGTGGCTATATTTCTATCCAGAGTTATCCCTATAGTTCCTATGTACCTATATACTATGGTTATCAAAAGCAACTGTGTGTACGGTAGTGTATATGTGTAATACTAATCAATACTGGTTGAATGAATTATTATATACCCAGAACAAACATGCAAAAGAATTGCAACTTGTATTAATACATTTTGATTTAGCAGGACACCCCCCTCTCCTTTTTTATACTTGTATTTGTGTGTATAGACTTTTGTATTGTTGTAATCTTTAAAGCTGCTCTGGCACGGCAACATTATTCCCCAGTAGGATAATAAAAGGCTATAATTTCCTATCTCATCTTTTCTTAGATAAAGAACAATTGCTTTTAGTGATTTAGTCACAAAAAAAAGTCCTAGCTGGAAATCACAGACATGGGGGGGGGAGTATATCATTTAGGCTTAAATGTTTGTAGTTGTT
>JAOUQU010427730.1:0-10375 GCA_028566735.1 Ammoglanis amapaensis | reverse complement strand
TTCTATTATTGTCGCTGTATTTTCACTTCACTGCTACTATTGTTCTGAATCTTCTTTAGAACCATGATGGAGGATTAAATTATTAAAATAAAGCACAAGAAGTCACTGAATTATTAGAATATGTAAAGATAAAGAGAACAGATTGTAACTGTATTAAGCGTGAATGTCGCTCGGTCTGAGATGCCGGTCACGTATTGATGACGTCACTGATGTAGTGACCGAATTGGACGCTATCAGGGGCGTTCGTTAACCGAGGTTCCACTGTATATGTTCAGTGAAAATGTTAACCCTCGAAATGTAAGTGTAATGCATTCAGGACTGTATGTGATTGGGATACATTTATCTTTACTTTTTGTAAAGCTACGAAAAGCTGAGCTACAATAAGATAAGCATACATTAAATGTAATGTCATAAAACAACTAGGATTTTGTTAGTTATGTCTAGACACAACATTATCCGAAAAGGAAACATAAATTATTGTACTGATTAAATAAACTGATCAAATGTTTTCCAGGATGAACTATTTTATATAAATATATAATAATACATAAATTATGTAAATGTGTTTGTTTGTTTGAATCCCACCAGTATTTTGCACTTTCTAGTTCATGGTGCATGTTCATGTTAATGTGACATTAAAATATTAGGATTAATTAGGGGAATGTGAATGCAGAATCACTATTTGGCAAGAAACAGACATGGTTTATTGTCTATTAATGCTTTATAACTGCTAATGTATGACTTGTAAGGCATTTACTAGATAATTAATATCCTGTAATGCTATAAACCAATTTATAAAGCCTTTATAAAGGGAGCCTTATCACAAAGTGTAACCGTAAATACTAATAAATATAATAATAAACAAGCAAACCGTTTTAACAGGTTTTATAGTTCATTAAAGTACAAAGTAAGTTTGAGGCAATGGCACAAAACAATGGCCTATACATGTATGGAACTTTTCTTTTTTGTCTCAATAAACATCACAGTATCTGTAACGTAATGCCATCCAGTCAAAAACACAGCAACATTATTGTTATATCTAAATTCATCTGAATTTCAGTTTGATTTATATTTTAAATGGCAAAGGTTGGATCCAGGAAAATGTAATACAGAACATATTGTACAATACAATTAATATTGTATAATACAATTGTATTGTATTATATGTAATAAACCCATAACTGACTCATTCTGTCATTATTCTTGTACATTCATGTAAGGACAAAGTTTTCCAAGTTACACCTGTAAATGTCAACTTAGCAATTATTTGTTCTGTCTCCTAGTTGGACCAAAAATAAACCCCAAATCAAAGGGGGACCCAGATATACAGAAAAACAAGATTCGAGGTATGTAACCTTTTTGAGCTATTGCCATGCGCTACAGAATGTGCAAATTTCAAACTGATAAGGTCGCCTTAATATACAGTGTACTGCTTAACACGTCATTCTGAAACAAATAAGATAGACGTATTTGTATTTCAAATTTTCACACAAATCTTTGTTTGTTATCAACATTGAGACGTGCACATACACACTGTAATAACTGGCTAACATAAATAAGAATTTATGTTAGAACTTATTTAAGGTCCTTGAGCAAGATCTTTAACCCTGTCTGCTTTATGTACGATGGCTGACCCTACACACTGACTCCCAACTTCCATACAAGTTGGCATATACATAGAAATATTTTTTTCTTTTTCTGTACAATCAAAAGTCCATGACTGTGTTTGATGTGGCTCATGTAACATTTAAAACTCGTGGAATGAACGATGTAATTATTGTAATTAAATGCTCAATAAATAAATAATAAATTACTTTGGGGGGGGGGGCGTACCACCAACTTCTATCCAGAGTAATCCGGGTCCAGTGTGGACAGTAGCCAAATGTGAAGGGAGTTCCTAAAAAAAGCTTTGGTGAAGGTTACATGTATTTAGAGCCATGCTATCTGCAGTGCATCACACAGCTGTCTGTGCCTGTGTGGTTGAGCTTCAAAACAAACACAAACATAGTAGGGGTCCTATCAATGCTAAATGTGATCCAAATCTTCTTGGAAGTCTCCACCATGCCCTTCTGACTAATTCCTGACATGGAAGATCATATTGAAAAGACATTCATCATGTATGCATGTGTATAATCTGCATGGATGGATTCATACCCAAATCAGTTTAGAGTGTCTTCCACATGGATCAATGAGCCTAGAGAATTCCACAAACTTATTAATCTATAATGTATTTTTTTTTATCTTCATGTATTTAGTTCCAGCCGACGTGTTTTCTTTCAATTCGGGCTGGACGGGTTTCTACGAATACCTGGGCAAAAGGCAGACTGCTACAATAACAGTCAATGCCTTTAATGCCACAACAAGCAGAGTCAATGTTACTCTTTTGGAACAAAGTGGGGTGCAGATCAAACTTTCAGGTGAGCAAAAAAAAGCTTTTATGAAGACAAAGCAAATAGAAATTATCCAGACGAGATCAGCTTGGATATAAATTACCAGTGCGTTTGTTGAAATATGTGGAAATTTTGACAGGAGAAAAGGCAGAGTTAGGGTTAGTTCACTCTCACCCAGGAAAAACTAATAGCATCAAATCCACCTTCTGTATTTGTTTTAGCACATGGGTACATAAGTAATCGGATAAAAGACACTTGGTTTTAGTTAAATCATCTAATGTAAGTAAAAAGATGTAGTCGGTACTGCACACATGTCAGAGGGCTGGTGTGTTAGTCGTGATTGTGGTCGAGTGAACACATAATGCAGTCAGGTTATTAGATGTTATTAAATTGAGAGGCAAATAGGGGATTATTAAGAAAGTCATTGTGCAGCACAATACACAAAAATGACAGAATACACAGGTCATTAATTATTATTTTTACAGCAGTTACAAAGTTGCTCAGTACAACTGACTAAATAAATTTTTATTGTATACAGGCACTTACAAGAAAGAGGAAAACCACCTTCTACTGAAAGTCTATCTAATACAAGGCCCAAGAGAACAGTACTTCACTAAATTCAAGAATGACAACTGGGCAATGGATGGTTATGTATGTACCATAAACTCTTACCAAAGCTGTTATTAAAAAAAAAATCTCTTGTTAATCTTACATACACACAACGTATTAAAAACAACACAGATTTAGTCAAATTTGTGACTGGATTTTCACTTTATTTTATTTATTTATTTATGGATTTATTCCTTAAATTGGAATTTAGTCACGCATAAGCTTGCATAAACACCTTTGGGTATATGTCATTTTCTATGTTTTTTCCTGTCTCATATGATTCAGGTGACAGCTGAGTCTGAAAGGAAAATGTTTGTTTACCAAGGGCATATCCACAATAAGGACTTTGGCAAGTTTCAGCTGACAAGACAAGGTAAAATAACCACTAAAGTGCCAATCAGATGAGTGTGTTTTACTTTAAATTTTTGTTAAGGTGATTTACTTTAAACCACTTTAAAATATTACAGCAGCTTGATTTATGTAGCTTTGTAATGTCGATAAGTCTTTGTTTTTGGTGTTTGTTTGTAATTAATATCAAGTGTTTACACTGATGATTTATAATAACAATAACAATATTCATTTATAATAACAATACTATTATTACACCAATATCATTTCATAATAATAACACAACAATAATTATAGATTATGTTACAAATCATTATTGGGTCAAATTCATAATACATTCCTTTGCTTGTGACTGTAGCAT
Organism: Ammoglanis amapaensis; assembly: GCA_028566735.1. Taxonomy (NCBI): domain Eukaryota; kingdom Metazoa; phylum Chordata; class Actinopteri; order Siluriformes; family Trichomycteridae; genus Ammoglanis; species Ammoglanis amapaensis. The sequence continues at coordinate 6,667 of JAOUQU010427730.1, read as the reverse complement.
CAATTATTTGTTCGCATAATGTCATTAATATAGATAAATGAATTAGACAAAATGCAAATCTTAAAAACATTTAATCACAAATTGGGATTGTTTGCAGTTACATTAGAAATAACCTTAAAAGACAGTTTATTTACACACGTTGTATTGAATGTTTTGTTCAGTATGATGAAGGTCAGCCGAGTCAATCAATGCTTTTATTTATTTATTTTTTAAATGTCATGTCAAATATGCACTGAAACAAAATGCTTGTATTTTTTTTATTTATATTAAATGAAACTTTATGCATTATGCATTCATATATTATACTTTTCACTACTGTGTTTTAACATGCTGAGGAATTAATCCTACTGGCCTGCAGTTGATCTGGCTGTCTTTGTCACCTGGGTGCAAGGAGGGTAAACTCAGTGATGCTGAGGCTAGTTTGGGCGAAGATCCCTTTAGGCCCATAGACCAGGGGTTGCAAGAAGTAGGCAAGTTACACCTCACCCAAGAGTATGGAAGGAATAATGGCAGCCCAACTCTTCCCAAACATGTAAAGGAAGGCTTTAAAATCATCGCCAGGTGCCATATTGGTTAGGAGCTGGTGCGAGAAGAGCTGCTTGGGGGCTGTCCTGCCGTAGGCCACCAGGTCATTGGTGACTTCCTTCAGCCATTTGGGTCAATTTCAAAAACAATTCTTGTTGCCATAAACTGGCCTCTAACAGCTGCTGTAGGGACAGTATAGCCTAGTGGGTAGAGCGTTGGGCTGGGAACCCAAAGGCTCTGCTACACTCCGCTACACTGCTGGCTCCTTGAGCAAGACCCTTAACTCTGTCTGCTCATTGTAAGTCGCTTTGGATAAAAGCGTCGGCTAAATGCAGTGTAATGTAATGTAATGTAATGTATGATCTTGTCCATGGTAAGTCAGCTGAGAATATTAAATAAAAAAATAAGTTTGTTTGCATTTGGTTTTGTCCGCATTGTCCACCAGTTGTCACCAGTGTGCTGGCAATTGTAACCAGACAAAAACAGTGAAGTACACCTACTATATAATTAGCAAAATTCTTAAAAGACAGAGGGACGTTATTATTATTTTTATATATTATATTAAGAACATTCTGTTCTATTGAATTCTATTGAAAATATATATTTAATTTTCTTTAAAAATTTCATATAGGTTTTTAACATTACTTACGGTTTTTAAAAACACTTCAGTTTGTTTTGTCTTACTATTTTATTTAGGTCTTGTCACTACAGATCTGGATCCTTCTCATCCATACTATGGCACGAACAGCAGTTCAGTGGCAGCCGCCATCCTAGTCCCATTCTTTGCTCTAATTTTATCAGGGTTTGCCTTTTACCTTTACAAGCACAGGTAAGCATGTTTATAAAGTTTGGTCTGTTCGTAATAATATTAAATTATGGCCCACAGCGTTTGCAGACCCTCACTCACCCACATGGTCAAGTTATCTCACCCTGTTTAATCACACATGAATGGCAATTTTATATTTTCAATTCACCTCACTTATTTTGGGATAATGCTGAAAGAAACCCACACAGACATGAGGAGAACATGTAACGCTACCCTGAGAAGACCACTTGAAATTGAATCCAGACTGAGAGTACTAAAACTATAATTGAAGCAAACATGCGTATAATTCATAAAACATTAAATAAAACTATAATAAAAGAATGATATCATACAAAATAACAGTGAATTCAGTTCAAAAAGAAAATAAATGATGTACAGATCTAAACGCAAAATGATTTATAATAATAAGTATAATAAGATTGTAGTGAAAGTTCATAAATCTAACTGTCGGAAGCCATTCGTTTTGTACTTTGTGCAAATATAGGATCAATTTGCAACTTATCTGTGAACTTTTGAACGTTGTTTAAAGGTTCTTTGAAGTGTGACACAGCCCTAGTGTTCATAGTCGGGTTGATGCAGGATAAAAGCAAGGGAGTGAGGAAGGGTTTTGAAATGTACTTCAAGATGCAGGTCATTTATTTGCATTATCGTACAATTTGTTTGTGACTATAAATCATGTCAGTTGGTATCTGGGCAGTGGGCCCATCAGTTATAGCTTTCTAACTTTTTTCTGAATTGAAGAAGCAGTGACCTTTCCACAACAGAGTTATTTTAGGCCATAATTATGGGTGGTTTGCGAAAGAAATTCTCCACATCATTTCTTATGGCAAGAGGTGTTATAAGTTACACATTATACATATTTCGTGAATTCTGGCCACTGTTCTGGTCCTAGTCTTCCTTTTTTTACAATGGTCCCTGTTTTTCCTGCATGTAATACATAATCATTTTGGCCAGCAGGCCTAATAAGCTTGCACTCACTTTCACGCTCCAGAAGAGACCGACAGTAGTTTAAACAGAGTTAGTGGTTCGAGGTATTTTCACTCATGTTAATAGGCTTCTGCTCAAACATGAGGCTCTGCAGTGGGAATTCACAAGGCTCAGTGCTCCCAGGCATCTTTAACATTTAACCTTATTTTTTTTGCTGGAAATGCTCAGCTTTGCAGCGCAAAATGTTAAATATCTGCACATAAATCTTAATTGCTGGAACCTAGATAAGCTGGCACAGTGGGTGAGTCTGGGTGACTTTGCTTTAGACCTTATTTTCCATTACTGTATGTTTTAGGGAGTTTGTTTTGTTGCGATCCTTCATAAACATGTTAATGGTAGGTTGGCTAATAACTTGGTTTCAGATGTGGCTAAGTACATATATGATTACATATGATTACTGACAAGCCCAGATTTGCAAATAAGTCATATCTGTACTTTTTTTTACATTTAAATTAATAGTTGGCATTTTTAGTGACTGAGCTTGATGCTCCTTCATCGTTTAAGCAAATTCATAGCTTTGCAATGAAGCATCTTAGTAGGCTGCGTATGAGAGCATGCATATGATGATGTGAAATGATTTAGAGACTTCTCTGAGTTTTTTGACGAGATCGTTGTGCTTCTGCATTTCTTAATATCATCTTATATATCAAATGTACATGTTATATTCTTCATTTTAGTCAAATTAATCTTTTTTGTTTGTTTGTTTTGGGCAGAACAAGACCAAAAGTCCAATACAATGGCTATGCAGGGCACGAGAACACAAATGGGCAAGCATCGTTCGAGAATCCAATGTATGACACTAACATGAAGCCAACGGAGGCCAAAGCTGTGCGGTTCGACACAACACTCAACACAGTGTGCACAGTAGTATAGCCTTGGTTAACAGCTCCAGGAGTTGGGAACCAAATGGCAGTTTCTTCATGACTGAGTGCAATTTGTTTGGGACGTGAACTTCTCCTCACTGCGAGCTTACTCAAGCAGCGGCGGCTTTTTAACAGCCTACAAAAGACTGAAAAATATCAAAGAAACATTTTTTTTCTATAAAACTATGGCGGTGTGCTCTACAGGATCGGGATTAGAAATCGCGTTGTAACTCGAAGCAAGGAACAGCACCATTAACAGCACACATAGAGTGATTTTTTTCCCCTCCAAGTCTCCCTTTTTCATGTCTCTTACCCCTAACAAATCAAATAGTGAAGTGTCTGTAAAGGCCACAACGTTGTTGGAAAAAAAAGTAATTTCTTCAGTGAAGACAAATGAGAACTAAGAATGTGAGTGGATTTATGTGGCACAGTTCACTTTTCTGGATACTTCCAAAACGAGGCTTAAAGAAACGGCGCTCACAGAAAACTAAAATATCTTTGTTCTGGATGGAACTATTAACTGCCGTGTAGGGGGAATTAAATCTATTATTGCACAAATTTTGCACTAGTATGAGAATTATGTGAAATGGGCTTTATGGAATAAACAGAAAATATATAGATATATACAGGGTTACTGACCATATGTATATAAACATGTAATTCAATTTCCATAGGGAGCATGATGTCATGCTTTGTCTTTTATGAGAAAGTCTGACTCTATTTTCTAAATTAGCTGTGGAAATAAAGTTATCTTTTTGTTTACATAAATCTATCAAAGATATGATTAAAATCTTAAGCCTGGAGAAATATATATTTTCAGCTAGCCATTTCCATTCATTGCCATTCTGTTTTTTTATTAAGAAGCATGTTTAATATAAGCATCCTGTCCAATTAGTTTCAAGGAAATGACTTGATGCTACACATTCTTCTTTTTCTTGAAATCTTCAAGTGTCAAAGGTGTCAAGACGTGTGCAGTACAAATTATGACTAGATGCAGCCACAATATGCATCTAAGATTTGGCTGTTTTACACTTGCACTTGTGTGACAGGTGTTTGGTGTTTGTGATAGCCATTTTCCAACCTAAAAAGGTTTTTAAGTTTGACTGATACTAATGCATATAAGAGATGGATTGCTGATACCTTTGGTTCAACCTGAATGGTAAATCATTGGCAAGCAAGTTAACAATGCAGTAGATAAAAATTTATTAACTAATTTAATAATCAAGAATGTATGTTTAGGCGCTGTTTTGCAAACATTTACTGCATATTAGATATCTGCTGTTTGAATTCACTGCACATGCTAATTTAATTCCACAAAAATGTAGAACTGATTCTGGAGTTCAAAGAAATCACAGATCATTTGCTATCACTGCAATGCCAATTACTAAATGCACTCAGTTCGAGAGGAAGAGGGTTTAAAAACTGCTATAACTTTGTTGGGAAAACGATGACCTGTTCTCAGCTTTACCTCTGCTGATTATTTACCCATAAAAGTAAAAAACTGAAAAACATAAAACAAATGAAGCACACTTTTCATATTGCCATGTACATGGCACATTAAATATTTTAATGCTTACTAGGCCTGTATGACAGTTATTATAAAACATGCATGATTTTTAGACAGAACACACATACATCATCAGATATCTTTATTTAACACACCTTTTATTTGTCAATGGTAGATTCCAAAACACAAAACAGTAAAACACATGTGGATATGTCCGTAGAGCGACTGACTAGGCCTGTGGTTGACTAGCTAGCTAGATTGGTTTGCCATCTGAGCATCAAGCAGCTGATTGTTTTAACCATCTTATATCCCTACAAGTTGTTTTTCTTTTTTATGATTCAATGTTACTTCATGTTTTTTTCCCTCCTCAATGGTTTCAGTTTCACTGTTCCAATGCGTTTACGAGACTCATTAAGCTGTAATGCTAAATAGAATAATCCTTATTACACTTACAGTTATGTTTACCATTTAGATCTCCCTGGAATGTGAATGAAACAAAGATCAAATGTACTTTTGAGGAAACACTGCCTTATTAGACCTAATAGCATGGAAGAGTATGTTCTAGTTTCCACTCACCCATATCATTCTTTAGTTAAAAGTGTAGAGCTCCTTGGGTACAGATTCACCGTGGGTTTAAACTCATGAGTTGCCTGGTATTGTGATCATGCATGAACTCATTGTAAATGTTTACTGAATCATGCATGTTGTCAACTGCTCAGGCACATTAAAAACATTTACATACAAATGGATTTAGAAAGTGAAAAACGTTTCTCAAAATTTAGCATGAATGAAGTCTTCAAATGAAGTTTTTATTCGACCATATAGGTTGCATACATGGATTTGTGCTTGTCAGTCTAGGTTGATTCAGCATATTAAAATGCCATGTACACAGTTGATAGTGGGTTCGCATCAAGAACTGGGGCCTCAGTTATAAAGACATCCCGAAGAAATTATAAAAACATCCAAAAAATATAAACATTAGGTAAGATATATTAGAAAGCAAGTGAACATTATATTCTCTAAGTTAGTGTGTTAAAAGAAAGGAAAATTGGTATGTGTAAGAACTTCGTTTACTTAATAACTTAGTTAATATGAAACAGATTGTAATGAATAAATGAGTTGGTCGATTCTTCTGAAATGAAGCTGTTGTTGGGTATTTCCAGTTTACAGTGGTCAGTATCCATTGAAGAGATCCAAGTATCTATACAACAGTAGTAAAGCAATCATCCGCACAATGGTGGTTATGTTTAATTATCAAGTCAAATGACAATTAATATACCCTTTTCAGGGTAGAAAAAGAAGAAACAATAAGTATTCTACAATAAATCAAGTGAAGTTCAGTGCAATTTGTGTGCACATGCCTTTTAAGAAGATTTCATACATTTTGTTGTATATCTTTTGTGTCAATATAAATACATATACATCATATACAATTAATGTAAAATCATGGTTGATCATACAATCCGTTATAAATGAGGCTCCAGAGCTTTCGTGCTGATTATATGTTTGATTAATGAATCCTGAAACATTGTCATAATTTTTCTCATTAGTTTAACTTGATGCTATCAGCCATGAGAACAAAAATGCTTACATTGTCAGGCTATCCAATACTCTTCAAGTGTCAATTATGTCTCTGATCTAAAAGAAATTATTCTGATCTGTTTAACCCAAATCATGCCTATCATTAGGTTTACTGCAATAATGTCAGCTTTCTTTTATTATTTTAATATTGTAAAATAGCCAATGATCTAAAGATATGTGAAATGATATTCGAACCGATATTCACTCATCCCCTTCTCTCCATGTGCTGCTGACTTGAAGTAGGTGCAAAAGAAGTTTTTTTGTACAGAAATCTATTTTTTATGAAGAATTTGTAAGATTATTAAATATGCTGTAATTTTTGGATTCATGTAGGTTAACTTGTTAAAATAAATGTTTTTACTGTATACATGTAAATAA
>JAOUQU010427691.1:0-10379 GCA_028566735.1 Ammoglanis amapaensis | reverse complement strand
CTTATACACACTACCTATACACACTGCTTATACACACTGCTTATACACACTACCTATACACACTGCTTATACACACTGCTTATACACACTACCTATACACACTGCTTATACACACTACCTATACACACTGCTTATACACACTACCTATACACACTGCTTATACACACTGCTTATACACACTGCTTATACACACTGCTTATACACACTACCTATACACACTGCTTATACACACTGTTTATATATTTGACTGTGAAATGTCCATTCCAACAGTCCACGTAGACTCTGGACTCATTATGCCTACACCAGACAGACAGGCAGACAGACAGACATGTGAATGGAATTTAGATGAGTTCATCTCTTCACCAGGCGACGGTTCGAAGCTTCACAATCGAATCACTTTTCTCACTTTTTATCGCTGAGTTGAGAAACGTTCTCCGAATTCGCTCCCCAGTTCGATCCCCCGATAGACCCGTACAGTCGAGTGGACAGACAGGCGGTCAGATAATCAACGGGGTTAGCACGGGGCACCAACAGACCCAGCGGCCTGTGAAGTGCTACCTCATTAGGATCTTCGGATCGGTCGCGGGCGTTCCGAGACCGAACGGCGGATCTGTGCTATTGAGCTTCGTCTCGATCGATCGGCGGTGGCGTATCTGCTGACATGGGATCAGGAGATCGGAACAACACGACAATATCACCAGCACGAGCAGACGCTGGAGAAAAAGAGAGAAAAAGAATTGTTGTCGGCGCCTCGTCCTCTGCGGCGGCACGGCGACTCAATAATTCCATTTCTCTTATTAATTAGGACGCAGTCGATGATGTAACGATGTAAACGCCAGTTTAGCAAGCGGCACGGTGGCGTTAGTGGTTCAGCCTCACAGCAAGAAGTCGCGGGTTCGATTCCCGGTGACCTTCCGTGTAGAGTTCGCATGTTCTCCCCGTGTACGTCCGGGTACTCCAGTTTCCTCCCACAGCCCAAAAACATGCAGGTGAAGCAAATTGAAAAGACCAAATTGTTGATTGATTGGTTGTTTGTGACTGATGTATCGTTTAAAAAAAACATGACATTAAAATGCAACAAATAAAATAAACAACTTTAGTTTAATCTGCATGTAAAAAGTTTTTTAATCGCTTTTTTCCTTTATTATTTGTTGTTGCTTTTAGTGATATTTGTTCATTTCGTGATTTATTTATCATTCATTCATTCATCGGTCGGCACGGTGGCTTAGTAAATCAGTCCCGGGTTCCTCGGCCCGCAGGCTTTCTGCGGCCCTGCAGTCTTTGCATGTTCTCGCCGTGTCCACAAGGGTTTACTCCAGGTACATCCAAAAACATGCACCGGGTGGATTGCAGACGTGAAACTATACACACACATCATACAAGCATATGAAAGATTTCCACATGATCATAATTGCTGTGCCTAAAACACATGACCAGATTCTTTTTTTCCCATGTTTATTGCTGTCAGGTTCCTGAATCCGGTCCTAACGACGCCGTAACGAGCAGTGCATGATATTTTAGGGGGGAATTAGGGATTAAGGACGAGTGCCGGTGGCTGTAAATGTGTGTGTAGAGGAACACGGCAGATCGAACCCAGATGTTTCAGCATCAGCATGGCGCCGTGCAGTCGGAGGTCGCGATGAGCTCCCGTCGCTTCGGCGTGATGCGGCTTCCTCCGAAAACACCTGCTGCATACCGTCGCTCTTCACACCGACGGCGTCATTACGGCGCTAATTCTCGAGGGTTCTTCACACGATGTTCCGCACTTTATTTATTCAAAATTCCAAAACAAATCATATCGTTTTACTCCATCGAACCCCTGCCAACCCTTTTGCTTTGTGTGCACGTGTGCACAAGTGTTGCATCATTTTAATACCATCCATCCATTATCTCATGCTACCGGCGCTTAATCCTGTTTAGGATCACAGTGAGATCACATACGGCGCGAATACACTAAAGACCTTAACAGGTCAACAGAACGATACAGGGCACAGAGACAGACGCACACACGAGCTGTTTACTGACGCTGAGGTCAGGCACCTGGACCGGACCTTCCCTAAACTGTTCCAGCAACGTTTATCATTTCCTCTATATTTAGGAAGAGCTTCATCACTGGCGTGAGGATCTGCAGTGGCTGAACCACGTGGATTTAAAAATAGTGGCGTGGTGATGGAGATTAGAGATGAGTAGTGGTGAAAGTGAAGCTGGTCGTTGATCATCGGGACAGTCGGAGGAAGATAAACAGAAGATTAACCAGTAGAGGAGATAAACAGAGAGAATGGGAACGATGGGAAGATAATAGAGAGAAAGATCTAGAGATAATCACACAGAGAGATGATCAGACTCCAGATTATCAGACGACTTTATATTACTCAGATTTAAATATATATAAATATATTTATATATTAGGGCTGCCAGCTAACATCGTTATGTTCCTTTAGCTTCTGACAGAAGAGTTTAGATATCAGTTAAATAATTCTGCTTATAATAATTATTTCTTTATGCTTTATATTTTGGGTTAGCAGAGAGGGAATGGAGGCACAGATATGGCACAGATGCCTGAAATATTCACTTCCCACAACTGACATGACTGTCTTGTCACTAATGACTAATTATAATGCATAATTCCACTACAATGATTCCATGAATCGGGTCATTTTGTGTGTAAAATATCATTTGTGGTTGAATCGTGTTCAGGGATTTAACATTTTTAAATCGGTTTTCTGCTTTATCTGAACTCTGAGATGTCTCAGCATTCCTAATGGCTACACAGAGTACATAACTGTTCTAAGAGCACTTACAAGTATATTCGAACCCCTCCGTACCTAGAGAGTGACTGTATCTAAAACACAGGCGACCGATTGGCACAAGGTGCGTTTTAAACGGCACCATTGTGACTCAAGAGTGGAACACATTCATTTCCGTCTCCCCATCGAGCAACCCGCTCTTTAACAGGCACCGTGTGCCAGTCTCTCTACCCATAAGCCTCTTATCGCGTGCTTACACAGCTTAGGCGAGGTTATTATCTTCCCAAACAGCCGGGCGTATGCTAACGTTCCATTATGTTTCGCAGCATCTACAGGCTAATGTAGCTTTAATTGAATTGCCCACGAGCGGAGACCCATTTGGCCAGTCGAATGTCAGGACACGCTTCTGACACAGAGGCGAAAAGTAAAACATGGTCAGTCATTATGAAGCGACGGATCCTTGTGTCTCCACGCCGACGTCTTGCATGTACAGATGAGATCAGGTTGGTGGATATTTTAAGTTGGAAATGTTTCCAGTCACTTCCCTGCGTTTCATTTGAGACGACACTTTCCCATGAAACATGTAAATACACAGTTTGTGTGGACGAGCAGCGACGCAGACCACAAGGAGGAGCACTATAGCCATCAAAACAATAGCAAGCCTCTTTGTAGTTCAAGTAGTCGCTCCTTGCAAACGTTGGTGCCTTTATAATGTCACATTAAAAAGTATAAATCTATAGATTTTTTGTAGTTGAATTATTGGACGGACCAGAGGAAACGTTTCAGCCAGAACCCTGACCCAATAATTCCCAAGTCTCGAACCCCGTTTATCATCTGTGGGAGCATCTCGATATTTCTGTTGATTATGGATCCTGCACTGTAATCAGCATGGCTCCAGAAAACTGTGATGACCTACCAGGACCTTATCGAGTCTCTTGTCGAGCTGACGTTTTAAAGGTGACCTGACCAAGCTGTCCAGCTCTTGTCAAAGTTGCCCGGATCCTTCAACCTGTCTGTTTCTCCAGCTTCCATCACGTCGATGTCGAGGTGTGAGCGATCGCGCGGTGTGTAATGAGTTCCGGGTCTCTGCTCCGGCGCCGTGCATTCAGGATACATCAACTGACCATAAGCTTGTGAAGCTAAAAATCAATTATTTAATGAATACTAAATAATTAACGAGTCTATAAACATGGAATGCAAATGAGTGAAATGCATCCTGGGAATCAAGAGTGATTAACAGAATGTTTATGCGTGTGATGCCCTGCAGTGGCTTAAAAGCGAGTGTGTATCCGCACCCTGAGCTCAGCGTATTCGAGCGGGACTGGACCCACACTGACCCTAAACAGTGTTAAGCGGGTAGAGAAAATGAAGTAGGCGTGACCGTGCATTAATTACACACAGGATGCTAAGGGCTCCCCGAGCTTATCAGCTTATAGGCCTCTGTCAATTTCCCGACTTTTCTAATGGAAAGAAATAGTTTCAGTCCAAAACGGGTCCGATAACATCTGGACCGACAGACAGACATCGTCCAGTGAGAGTCACCGCGCTGTATCTCATTAGTCTTTCATTATTATTATTCACCAGGCCACTCCACGAAACTATTTACACCGCGGGCTACGATTTCTAAAGGTTCGGCCACTGATTAGATCCCTAAACATGTGCACACAAAGAGACGGGCGCAGATAACAAACGAATCTGACACGAGGGCGAGCTGGAAAATTGTTTCTGCCCGCGGGTTCCCTCGTTACAAAGCGCGAGATCAGAACCTGATATGAGAGAATCGATTATGCACAATCAATAGCAAATGTGTTTGAAAATGAAACCTCATTTATCCCTCCAGCTCTTTTTCACTCGTTTAAAACACTACATGGCAAAACATGTTCTGCTTTATTTTAAATGAATTTTAAAGAGTCTTTCTAATTTTACCTAATTTATTTGGATTGCTAAAACATTTCCCTGGTAAATCTTTAAAAAAAGCAATTTACACCCACCCAAACCCAGAGCAGGTTCATCCCGGTTTCATCACAATTCCCTAGTTTCCCATTCCAGAAATGACATCTGAAGCCTGTAATGCCAAAACTACAGGTACTAAAAGCTTATACAACAATCAGGAGATCCGAGATCTGCAGTTTGGTGCATGTTGGACGTTTGCATTAATGACCGAGGTCCATTAGCTACGTAAAATACAATAAATTAGATTGTGGCTTTTACTAACTAGTCCAGTTGTTTGTGTCGGTCTTTACAGAGTCTTTTTACTGTATATCAGATACACTGGGATATATGGATTCCTGACAACGAAGGCTCGGTCATGAGCTTGTAAAGCTTAGCAGCCATAAACATTCTACAACAGTTGCGCCGATGGGATTTTGTGCTTTCAGTCAAAAGAGCGCTTTTGAGGTCAGACAAGTGTTGTTGAAGAAAAACATGTAGAATTAACCGAATAGTCCTTTATGTACATAAGTGAGTAAACTCTGGAGCTGATCTGACCAGAGATGTAAGACTTTCTAACCCAGAGATCAAATTCTGTATGTTTATTATGATTCTCATGTAAATAGCATCGATGTGGGAAAAATCCACAAGTTCCATCACTCGCACCAATAATGTCCAGCACTCTGTCCCATTTGTATAACATCCACACCTACTCAAATCGTCTCTTCTCTTGTCTTTGCATCGTCTGAGTGGATCTTCACGACGCCCCCATAGCCACATCTCGATACCTTCGAACCGGCTGCCAATCTCCCACTCCTTCCCCCTTCATCTGATACAGTGAGAACGCAGCCAATCTCGACTCCCACTCGCGAAAAAGACGACTGACCTTCTTTCCTCGGCAAGGCCAGATCATGATTAATCTCTCCACAAGACAAGTGGCTCGACTTGGCTGACAATCCGAGGCGATATAATTCTCCTCGGGCAGAAGCTTTTTTCTCTGAAACATGCGATGAAAATTCTCCCGTTTGTACATTGATGCATTAAGCAAATGGGTTGGAAAATATTTTTGGGACGTAGAATCGCCGGCATCATCTGATGCGTTTGTGATTGGAACCAAATCCATCTGAAAATATGAAAGAGAACGCTCTTATTGATGAATTCACAGCTTCAGGGTGAGAGAGTAAAAAATAAAACACACTCGAGTACAAAAAGTCCAGCACATAAGTTTTTATAGAATAGTGTACACATAGCCTTCCTACCTATAAACATTCGATACCTATACAAACTTTTGTACGTCTCTAATGACAACCAATTACAAGTCGCCATGGCCTCAACCTCCATTTTGTAACAATACTATTTATTCTGTGACCTGATGGATTGTTGTTTCATTTTAATATGCACTACTTAAGCGCATCTTAAACCTGTAATGAAATCTTCCGAATGACTCAATTAATGATCCACGTTGCACATTTGGACTTATTTATGTGTACAGAACTATTGTTCAGCAGAAGGAAATGCGTAATCTGTCGTTTTGTCTTCAATGTTATGGACGAATCGAAGACGGTTTGAATTTAAGGCCGGTTAGTTTAGTCAAGTGCTGACATGAATGTTTTAAATCACCTAGTAAATGTGGTCAGGAACAATATAATAACAATATTAACATTATTTATAGATAATAACAATATTTTACTTATTACTTACTTTACTTACTAATATTTACTTTATTTTATATGAAAATTATTTATCTTTTTTCACCAATTGCTGAATATATGCTTGATTTGATTTAACATCGTTTGTTACCGCTTTCTAGCGGCGATGATCGGATTAGAATTTTCAAACAGAGACAATTTGGCGGGAAAACCGCAAAACTGGCAACTCTGGGAACAAATCGGCAAACAAACAATTTTAAACTAAATCAAACGTGAAAACAGAAACAGCAAAATTAAATGTGTTGTTATTCACACAAAATAACTAAGATGACCAAGAAACACGATAGAAAATCCAAAACAACTGAAATGAAAGCGACTATCGCAAAACGGGTGCAAACGAAAACAGCAACGGGTGCGATTCAATCTATGCAAAACGGGCGCAGCCATTTTGATTATGGGAACTGTTGTAGTCAGGGCTAACTGTGTCAAAATTTCGCTGATGCAGCCCCAAAGCGCTGATAAAATGTACAAAAACTTTGGAGTTTAAAAAGATTCTAAACAAAAAGCTTGACAGAAATGGAACAGACTACAAACAATATGGGTTTTTTTTGCCTCTCTGGCAAGTCTGATATCAAACCAAAACCATTAATCAACAACAACAAAAACAATGCAATAAATCTTTCTCGTCACAATATTGTTTAAACATTGCACCTTGGTGCAGAATTTGATTGTCTTACGCAAACACTGGGCACAAAGTAGAAATACCACCCCGAACAGGGTGACATCGCACATCAGCTATATTGGGGAAGACGGGAGGAAACCTACCAGAAAACTACGAGATCATGAACTTAAAATACAAATACTTAAAATACCCTCCTCCTCAGGTCCATTATTACTCAGTTACACCTACTCCTGATAATCCTTGTAGCCCTTTGCTGCATATCAGGACACTACAAAGCCAAAAGTATTTGGACAGCTGGAGTCTAATAAGATTGTAAACATCTGTGGGAATTTGTGTCAGATTAGTCAAAATATGGCCAGGAACTGATGTGCATCCGGCTCTGTGCATTTAAAAAAAATCGTTATAAAGTTTAGCCACTTTTACTCCAAAGATAGAAACATTTAATAGCGTCTTAATACATTTGTCCACATGGTGAAAGTGATGTTGTGTTGTCCATTCATCCAGCAGCGCTTCAGGGTCCGGCAGACCAAACTCACATTTAACCACTTTGGCATTTCTAGGTTACGTTCTCCTTTAAATGTAAAATGGGCATCCCATGATGCAGCACTGGAACTTTATCTTACATAACACGTTGATACAAAGGTCAGCAGACAGCAGGATGCCCGCAGACCGCCGAGAGAGCGGCACCACGCCACTTAAAGTGATCGTCATTCCAAGACTCATTAAATGTGTTAAGCGATCACATTACCGAAAGCACAAGGACACACAGACGTAACCAGAACCCCCGGTCGAGGTATTTCAACTATAAATACAATGAAAATAAATAAATAAAGACGGTGTCTGAAAAGCATATAAACACAATTCTACTATGTGGTTAAACACAGGCTTGTTAGCCTAACACACCATCACCAGGATCCAGAATCTCAAACTCATGATTGGCTTGTCTTGATCATTTAATCTGTGTTGACAGTAAGGACCTAATAATTAGCATGTCACCTGATGCCACTTTTGGGCCCTTAAGCAAGGCCCTTAACTCTCAGTTGCTCAAAGAATAGTCTAGCATGTAGAATTATAATTCTATAGTCTATTTGGATGAAGGTAGCTGCTAAAAATAAATGTGAATAGAAGATAGATCACACAGCAACACTTAAAGCTTAGAGACATCAAACTGCCTAAACTATTAAGGGTTAGGGGTCATGGTCAGGGGCCCAAACTTGAACTTGAACAGGCTTGAACTGACAATCTTTTAATTAAAACACCTAAACTCATAGGCTAGAACTGCCTGAAAGAGCACCCTACACCACCCCCATCACTACAAAAACACTATAGCCTATGTAATTGATGATTGAGGGCCAACATCGAGGGCCCAAGCGGGCCTGAAATCAGCAGCCACAAAGCTACAACTGCAGCTAAAACAACACATTGGTGCTTTGACTGATACTGTTTTTAATGCCTTTAAGTAGTGTTGCACGTTCTTCGCAGTCCCGTGTGTGAACCCAACTGATGCATTACAGTCATCTTCCGGGCACAACTTTTTTACACCCCCCCTCCTGGTGAATTGGAACGTTCCTAAATTTACAGCGACTAAAGAGAAAATGAATGGATCTGCATGGATTATTTTAATAGTTTCCGTTTTGCGTTCTCATGTAAAACTGCATCGGTAGCTGCTCCCGCAGACGCTTTAGATTCCTCCGTCGCTTCCCTGTAAAAAAAAATTTATAAATGACTCGGGGCTCCGCTGACACGATAAAGGAAACCGCCAACGAGCGCTTATCAGCCCGGGTGACAATGCGTACTGGTTCTCTTCTAAGAACCCGATGTCAGGGCCTGCTTCGTGTCAAGGCTCGTGTTATCGATTCAGCTGCCATTTTTAATAGGATTTTTTTCACATTTCCAGTCTGAATGAGGCTGAGACCGTTCTGAACGGACAGCTTACAAACGCATTACCTCGCAGCTCGGCGGCAGCACGAACGCTTCATTTTTAACTCGTATGGAAACAGTAATTGTGTCTTTCCCCACAGGAAGGAGAAATTGACATGCTCTGGAGAACCGGCGACTAATTATCTTCGAGAAGAGCAACGATATAAAATACTCGCTCCTAACCGGGGTTTATTACATATCATTACTGAGAGCCTGTACATCACTCTAAACACACACACACACACACACACACACACACACACACACACACATGTATATATATATATATGAGTGGACCGCACACAACAAAGCATTTCTGTAAACAAATCAGGTCTCAGTTCTCATCATTTACGACCCCCCGTACCCAGAACCCTCATTCCGCCTGCGCCCCAGCTTCTGTAATTAAACCTATAATGAATTCTCATTTATCTAAATGGCGAAGAGCTCGGATCTAAAGCTTTTTAAATAGAGCATCGTGGGGGGCCCCGCTGACCCTTTTGAAGCCATAATTACTGCTGCTTTCAGACCAAAAAAAAGATGACAGACGGTTACAGAGGTCTCGGTTAGCATGTTCTGTCTAAAATGATTGTATTCACGTCCTAGATAAATAAATAATCCCCAAATATAGAAAAAAAGAATCTATTTTCTTTAATTTGTTGAAGTGATGCATGAAAGCAATAATAAATACATGATGAAGAGTAATTATACACCATAAAAACAGAGCTGCTCTCAGGTAGATGACATATAAACCTGCTGATTACAGCTGAAGATACAAATATAGAACAAATTTAGTTCGGATCGAATGTAAAAAAATACATACGGCTGCTGCCCAGGTATTGCAAAAGAGACTTTATGTGCAAGTTTGCATGTTCTCCCCATATCTGTGTTAGTTTCCTCTGGGTTTTCCGGTTCGCTCTCACAATCCAAAGACACACAGTCAGGTTAAGTGGAGATACTGAAAATGTCCTATGTGTTTGTGTTTGTGTGTGTGTTCACTCGTGTCCCGTTCAGGTGCTTAGTGTATCCTAAACAGGATTAAATGCCGGTAACACTTGATCTTAGATGGATGGATAAATTATTATTAATATTATTGACTCTAGCAATCTGGCCGTTGTAGGATTAGAACCAGTCCCTTTTGGAGAAGCAGTACCATCACTACAAGACCCCCCCCCTCACATAGCACAATAGGCTTTTTGTCAGTAATGATGGTAATTGTGTATCCAGAACCGGCGTCACGGTTTAAAATGTGAAAACAATAATAAATACAGACACATTAAGGTGCCATTAACGCGAGAGTGTTTAAACCAGACGCTTCTACTGAGGAGTCGTTTTTACTTCTGATAATGTCTCGTTAATGCAGCCTGCAGAAGCAGAGACCTGTGTGTGTGTGTGTGTGTGTGTGTGTGTGTGTGTGTGTGTGTGTGTGTGTGTGTGTGTGTGTGTGGGTGTGTG